>SNQJ01S0052749.1:0-16314 GCA_010110895.2 Picea sitchensis | reverse complement strand
CCTCTCTCACTGGTTTTCCCCTTGTGGGTTTTTCCAGGGTCGAAGTTAGACCGAATATCTTTGTGTCTATATTTTCTGAGTTTTGCATATTGCTGATATTTTATTTCTGCGTTGAAAATGATGTTCAGAATCCTCATGTTTCTGTTCTGAAGTTTATTTTCTGTTAAGTTTTTATATGTTGAAACACCGCTGTAACACATGCTGAAACACCACTGTAACATATGCTGAAACAGTACTGTAACATATGCTGAAACACCACTGTGACATATGCTAAAACAGTGTTGTAACATATGTTGAAACACCGCTGTGACATATGTTGAAACAGTGCTGTAACATATGCTGAAACACCGCTGTGACATATGCTGAAACAATGTTGTAACATATGTTGAAACACCGCTGTGACATATGTTGAAACAGTGCTGAGACATTTGCTGAAACAGTGCTGAAACTGTAGTTTCGACATTTAAATTCGGTTGAAAAATCAGCGAGACTGAAACTGGGTTGGGGTTTTGAAAAATTAACACTTTAAAGGGTGAGCTACATAATTCTCAAATACTTATTAATGTCCCTTTTTTATCCACTAAAATATGGCTACCATATGAGCATTGGCTATCAAATAAATGACTTATTTTAAATTTATAATAGGGGTCCACCCTTATATCCTTTTGAAAAACACTCAAATGTACTAACCTTTGGAAAGAATCCTTGAAAATTTGTTTACGGTTTATACCGAAGATATAAGTTATTAAAAGGAGTCTTATAAGTGAATGCTAAGACCTCTGAACTATAGTAAGTGGCATCATCAACCAACGTAGATTTTTTAGTGAAACTTAAATTTATTCATTAAGTTTGTTCCTTGATAGTTGGTCGTCGACTTTCAAGGGAAGGGTACGTGTTAGAATTTTCATTAAAATTCAGTATGTATGGGCATATTCCATTCGTCCACTAACCAATACCGTGGATCTATACTGGGAGTTTCACATGTCTTAGAGTTCAGAGTCTGTATATGGAAAATTGGTTGAGGGGCTTGAGGCATGTCATTGATGGAACGAGAAGTCTTTATAGTAAACTCTCCCTATTCAATTTGTCACTTGTTTTTCCAGATCGATTTTTATGTTGTTGCTCTGTCACAGGAAAAGTCTATGGTAACAAAAAATGGTGGAAATATTTGTAAGAAAACTGGTGCCATCGATTGTTATGCATCTCTATGCTCGAAATAATCCTTATACGTAAGGAATCCAACATTACAAGAAAGGCCCATTTCAGTATTGTAACAAGAAGCAATGCAGATGAGTTTGTAACTGCTTTATGGCCAGCCACCATTGTCCTCCTGTTTCTTTGATAAGGGTAACGATTTTTTTTTAAATATTTTAATAACTCACTTTCTTTATTTGTAAGGAATGATTACCATATTCTGGTAACCAATATTTATCCCTTACGAGTCTTGGTGGTCGAAGTAGAAATCTTCGATAGTTTAACCAGAGTCTTTAAAAAAAAAAATCTGACCTCAACTCGTGTATCTCTTTAAATCACTCTAGTGTTAGTGGCCTAACTACTTGTTGCATTTTATAGTTTACACTCTTATTCTTAAAGTGTCTTCTTTAAGATTTCCCTGAGTCATTTATATAAATAGGTTTCCATTACAGTCTAAATCTTGGTCGTTAGTTTAATCATTGCACATATTATTTGGTTTACTCGTAATGATTATAATATACAACACGTAGTGTCATAATTTTTCCTCTTTTAGGTTTAGGGATTTCAATGCTAGACCTCTAGTTTTGTTTTGTAAAGAATATTGGTATGCTTAAGAGTCAAAGACTTTGATAGTAGTCCACCGTTGCATCTATTTCTCATCATGTGAGATTTACTAGTGGTGAGTACTAAAAGTCGACGAGAGATTTTTGTTGAAAACGTTCTAATCAATTATATTATGAATTACCCATATAATAACACACTTCCTGTGAAAATGCAAAATGGATCTTCCTATATATATCATTTATTTTTTTGTCATTTACAATCATTTTCATCATTTGTGTGCATTGTCTTTGTTTAGTCAATTATTTTCAAGAATATGTTACTATTTTGAATGTAAGTGGATTTTAAAACTAATGATGGGTCTCTCATGAATGTGCAAGGGAACCCATCAGTTGTTCCAGGTCACCCTCTCTCTATGCACTTCGACATCTTCCATAGAGGTTCGGTTACCAATTCGAGCACTTTAACCACTCAAAGAAAACGGTTACATCCATAAAAAGATAAGTGGTTTCAATGCCTTATATTTATTTTAATTCCCGTCCCATTTCTCATTTATGTTTACATGTTTACGCCAAATTTTAAGTAGGACCTTTCTCTGATATAAAATTGTGACTATATCTCACAGGTACAAAGGAGTGCATTGCTACCTCATTTGCAATTAAAATTCCCTTTTGCGAAAGGTACTCGTGATCCTTTTCCAGGGACACATGTCTTATATTTCTTAACCCAGAAACATTGTATTTGGTTATTCTATTTCTCGATTCATTTAGTTTTGTGTTCCCATATCTAGTGTTTGACTCTTGTAAGTTAATACAATATCTGGAAGTTTTTAAATAAATATCCCATTTATACTTATGGTTATTCCCACACAAGCTTGTGCATATATGCTTATCCCCAGAAATGTCTTGTATTTAAGCAGTTCCTATATTGTGTTTTGTGAAAATAATACCAATTACTAACCTAGAAATAATCTACAAAGAAGAGTTTAAACAATGTATGCTATCATAATTCACAACCTGTTATTTTATTCAAGATAAATTGTTGATTCCTCTTACTCCTAATGTATTTATGTAGCTTATCATTGGAGATTGAATTGATATACATTTTATTTTTTTATTTTTTAATGATGTAATTCTTCTTATTTACGAGAGTTTTTCCTCAGGATCTGCTTTATGTATTCTTTTTATATTATGACAAAAAAACCCTGATTCACTCTCATTCTATTCAATTAGTAATGTACTCTCTTTTCTTTCAATGCATAAAAATATTCTAATACCCTATGGCTATAGGATCTTTTAGAAAAAAACATACTACGGTATCTGGCAAGTTCCAGAATTTAAAACTTGGTATAACTATGCATAATTATTTAAGATTTATTTTTACAATATATAACTAAATTACATAATTCCATGTTCTATGAATTATAAAATGACTATTTAGTTTCTGCAACATACATACAACTATATAGATTCAATTATGTAGCATAAATATAATTTATGTAGCTACATGAAATTCATTAATCCAAACAGAAACAATATGATACATCTATATAGATCAGACTCTGTAGCTATAAGAAATTGAATATCCATAGGAATGAAAAAAGGGTTTAATGAAAATACATATATGTAATAGTGATTCTGGAAAACAAATGGAACATCCACGTTCCACCTAGCCATAGATACAGAACAACCAATATTACTTGTTCTGATCACCCCCTATCCTAACCATGACTCCATAAGGGCAAACTAAGCTTCACTCCTTAGCCAATATCTTTTTGTACAGCTCAAAAAATCTATTGCAGTTCATCTTTGGGAGGAGATATACGATCTAAGAGGAAACAACAAGTGGAAGAGGTCTACATCAGCTGTAAGGATCCAAGGTGCTCTTCTTAACCTTCTCTTCCATCTCTCTCATCACTTAGTCTAGATTGTTTTGGGGTAGATTAGAGATAAGTGAGTCTTTTAAGGGAGTTATCGCTCTGCATATTCCTTAGAACCAGTTTAGGGGGAATTTCCCCAAAGAAATATTCTCCTCAATCTCATTGGCCATTGATCTGTGGCTTAACACTCGATTGGTCCATGATCTCTATTTAAAGAGCATGGAGGGTCATTTTCCGATGATCGATTGTAAGAAACTCTCTTGTAAAATCTCTGTGTAATTTTTTTCTTTTGCATTTATAAACTACTCCAAGTGGTTGCGTTGGTTGGGGTCGTGGATGTTTCCCCGTAGGGGTTTTACCACATCAAAACATCAGTGTGTTGATATTTTGTCTATTTGTGTGAGTGGTTATTGAAGCTGTTCGTCATCTGTTGGAATACCTATGTTGTCGAACATGGAATTCGAGCCTGTTTGGAGACCCGCTCTCGTTGCAGATCAAGATCGTGAAGTCGAGTTTCCTCATATCTGGTTTCTGCCATTTATGTACATTTATGGGTTGGGAGGACTATTGCATTGCATCCAGAGCACTCATTTCAGTTAGGAAATTTTTTTGTTTCACTCGAAAAGGTTTTTGTTTTCCCAAGATACCACCATTTTAGTTAGATCCGGAGATCATCAGTTTTAGTTTTTAAATCCATATTTACATATTTAATATGGATTCTTTCAGTAATATTTTTCTTACCAACACCAACTACTTCTAATGGAAATCCCATATGGAGGATTTATTAAGAAGTAAAGGTTTGTACCCGATTACCTTGGGAAATGAAAAAGAACCCATTGATGTTGATAAGAAAGTTAAATGGGCTAATAGGAGTGACGAAGCACATGGACTGATCATGATGTTCATCTCTCCTTATTTAAGGTTCCACCTTCAAGAAATTGATGAACCTAATGAAGCTTGGGAAAATCTTGAATCTGTGTTTGGTAAACACAATATTATTCGAGCACATCAGTTAGAAAATCAAATATCGACTTTAAGTCCAAATGATTTTTTTTGCATTGAAGACTATCCATCTAAGTTTAAAACACTCAGAATTTTATGTGAAGAATGTGAGATAAAGATGGAGGAAGAGTGTACGTCTATATTATTATTTCTAAGATAGGTAGTGCATATTTTGAGTTTGTATCTACCTTTTATGACATGAGAGAGGCTCAGGGAAATATTATCAAAAACCCACTCTTGAGTCCTTTTGTGATGCTTTGATTAGAGAGCAAGATAAGCTTGTACAACTTGGAGTGATCAACACTACAGGTACCTCAAACAAAGCCTTAGTTTCCCAGTAGAAATACAAACTCAAGAATCCCAAGAAGCAACATCCTTGCCACAACAACAAGAAACCTAAGGGTCCCAAACCCACTCAGACAACTTCAGCTCCTAATGGTGACAAATGAGCAAAATCTAAAAATAAGAAGACTGACAAACATTGCAACTTTTGTGTTAAAGATGATCATGATGAGTCCAAATGTTTCAAGAATATGGCAACTTTAGAAGCAGCGATGAAGAAGCACAACATCAATATTGATTCAACTTCTTCTTCTTCTTCTCATGGACATGCACTTTCTACTTCTAGTTTCTCCTTCAATGCAACTTCTACTTCTTCAATCCAAAATCTACATGGAACAACCTCATGGCTATGTCCAGAATGACTCTAGCCTTGTTTGTCTCCTTAAGAAATATATTTATGGTCTTAAGCAAGCTCTTCGAGCTTGGTATGCCAAAATGGACATATTTCTTATTGACACCGGATTTTCTAGATGCCATTCTGATCCTAATGTCTATATCAAGAAATAAGGAAGCCATCTCATAATCCTTGTCCTTTATGTTGATGACCTTATCCTTACTGGTAGTGACTCAAATATTTTAAACCATGTGAAAACTAGCGTTAAGAAGAGATTTGAAATGATAGACTTAGGTTTTTTGTACTATTTTCTTGGCCTCCAAGTTTTGCAAACCAATGAAGGAATTTTTCTTTCCCATTCTAAGTATGTTTGTGACCTTCTTCGTTGATTTCACATGGAAGTTTGTAAACCAACCCCTTCTCCCTTCCATTCTAGAGTCAAGCTTTCTACCACCTGTACTTCTCCCGAAGTTAATGCCACCTTGTACCATCATTTAGTTGGTAGCCTCTTATACTTGACTCATACTTGTACTGATCCTTCCTTTGTTATTGTTCATGTTTCTCGGTATATAAAAACACCCCATGAAAGCCATTGGAAAGAAACTAAAAGGATACTTCGATATGTCGGAGGTAAAGTTCAGTTTGGGATACATTACAGTTCAGGGGGGGCTCCTTTATTAGTTGGTTTCACTGATTCAGATTGGGTCAACGACCCTGATGATCAGAAGTCTACTACAGGTTATGTTTCCAGCCTTGGTTCAGTACCTATCACTTGGTCCTGTAAGAAACAGCAGGATATTTCACTTTCTTCAGCAGAAGCAGAGTACTAAACACCGATAAATGCATGTCAAGAGGCCTTGTGGCTTTGATAGATCCTTCCGGAGTTTGGATTCTAGCAGCATCATCCGACCAACCTTTGGTGTGAAAATCAGAGTGCCATCAATCTCACCAAATACTGAGTTCAACATTAGCGCAACAAACACATCGAGCTACACATGCACTTCATCAGAAAGATCATTCATGATCAATTTATTGCAGTGCTCTTTTTCCCTACATAAGATCAAGTTGCAGACATTTTCATAAAGTCTCTTACATAAGTGAATTTTTCCAAACTCTGATCTATGTTAGGATTTCAAGAAGTTGTTATTAAGGGGGGATAGGCTCTAATGCCTCCTTCCTTCTCCTATTATGTCACTATTGTAAATCCTTCAATCCTATCCCAAGTTGTTCTTAAGGGGGGATGTTAGGATATTTAGACACTTGGGAGTTAGTTAAGATCTACTTGGTCTAATGTGTCGTTAGGTAAAAGTGTGTTTCTTAGTGTGTTTCTTTAGTATGCATTAGTATGGATTTGTAGTTAGGAAATCCGATGGTCACGATATGTTCCCAACATAGAGTGATATGGCGGCTCATATTCTCCTCATTCTTAACGGACATTGATCTGTGGCTTAACACCAAATTGCTCCATGATCTCTATTTAAAGAGCATGGAGGGTCATTTGCCGATGACCGATTATGAGAAACTCTCTTGTAAAATATCTCTATAATTTTTTTATTTTGCATTAATAAACTGCTCCAATTGGCTACTGTAACACCCCTATTTCCCCGAGCTTGTAAATAATCATAAAATAGGATTACCATGCTAAGGTATGTGGATGATGTAAATGTATTATTGTTAAATTTTCCATAACTAACTGTTGGGGGGTGAAGCCTTGAAGTACGAGCCATGATATCTCTAGAGGAAAGAATCAGTTAATGAAGGAAAGGACTAGTGGTTGAATAATCAACCACCCACAGGAATGGAAACATGGGTTGTTAGCCCGAAGTACCACAGAGACCTGCAGACCCGAGATTTCTTCTAACAGAAGGAACAAGATAGGTTGGAAACCTTCCTAAAGAAGGAAGGTAATATACACACACACAGATGGTAAGGAAAGGGGGTAGCAAGAGGAGAGACACCAGACGGGAGCGCAATCTTGAAAGGAGATGCGCGAACCAAAAGGAAGTGCAGAGAACACGACCTGAAGGGCCTGAATGTGAGATTGATGCTAAGGAAGCATATGATAAACCTCACAGGGATACTGTGACATAGAGAAGGTCTCTGAGAGATGGAATAGTTCCCTAGTGATAGCATGGCTTGGTACGGGGGTGGCTAGGGTGCTAAGAATGAATTCCTTTGAGCCTACGGTTGGGAGGAAAGGAACACACCCACAGTCAGTTAGCTGGCTGCAACTTGTAATACATAAGTATTCTCATACCCTGTGTAAATGAGTTGTAACTATGTAATAAAGATGGATATCCTGTGAATGACTCAGGGATGTGCATGTTTGCTTAATGATTATACTGTATCTCTTTATTGTTGCTTAAATTGTGTATTTAAGTAAGAATGGAATTTTCTAATTTATATACCTAAATTCCTGAGCCCTATGGTGGATTAAGTTAAAATAAGTGGGGTTTGAGTTCGTCGACCTTGGCCATGGTTTTCATGGGTGCACATCGACACTCCCAGTTTCCCTGAGTCTCCGGGGGGGACAGAGTCTATTAAGATCATGAGAGGTAGTGCAGATATGCACAGAGTCTCTATGAGGCAGGCAAAGGTCAAGAAATTCTTAAGTTCTAGACTTGATGAAGGAGTGCAAGGGGTGTGCAAAAGACCCTTCTAAGTGTTAAGTTCAGGATAAAGAGCGAAAAGCTCTTAAGTCCTTCATAACTAACGAATATTAGGAAGGATAGAGAGATTCAAGTATCGAAAGGGATTACCTTTTCATTTGGAAGACGGACGAACGAGATCTATTCGGAGGGAACCAAGGGATGATATGACCATTGGTTATGGGAAAGAGTGTGGGAGTTAACCCTAGATCTCGTTGGAGTTCACATTTCGGGATAACTACATGTTGGCGTGACTAAAACCTATGAAACCCGAAGTAGTGAAATGACCTGGACCGTGGATCTATGGATCCTTCGGGACCCATATCAATCGCCAGATGTACGAGTTCAGAGTTCACGCATCAAGAGAATCACATGTTAGCACGGCCAAGTCTTCCGAAACCCGAAGTCGCGAAGTGATCTGGGTTGTGGATCTATGGATCCTTCGGGAGCCTTCTCGACCCTATGATATATTAGTTCGGAGTTCGTGCTTTGGGAGAATTGCAAGTTGGAGTGACCAAAAATTTTGAAGAGCGAAGTAGCGAAGTAACGTGGACCGTGGATCTATGGATCCTTCAGGATCCCTCTCGTCCGTTTGATCGAGGGAAAGTGTGCATCATGTCGAGAACACATGGGGATGCACGTGTCTAGTGAAGGTGTTTCCAAGCATGGTGCTACAGTGGAACCCTAAGAGGAGGCTACGAGTCGTCGATCTGTGGTCTACATGGATAGATCAGGACCATTAGATCTAGGTCGTGGTCATCCCAACACTGACCAAATATGGGAGATTTCAGTCGAGGAGTGAGTAAACTCCATAAGCGTGAAGTCCCAAAGTAAAATAGAGTCGTTGATGTTATGTGGATGTGTGGCATAAGATTTCACAGTGTAGAGGTTTAACACTCCAGAGGTTTTCTATAGAGGTGTTTTATATTTCACCGAAGCCCGGAGGCCCGAAGTCATCATGGGCCATTGATCCCGAAAGAGAGTAGGGACCATTGATCCCTTCATGTCAGTTCAGAACCTCGCCACTTCGGAGTTCAAAAGAATTGGCGCGTGGTGGATTGAAAACGCCCAAAGTCTGAAGCGTCGGAATAGGCACTTGTGGTCTTGGTGTTCGGTCATAGCTTGTGGTCATATGCGATGGTCACCGAAGAAAAAGGGGCTAGGCCCTAATTTTCCAAATTAAAGACCATGGTTGGAGGATTTGATTATTTAAGGAGAACGAAATTTTTATGCCCCGTTGTGGGTGTGTTACAAATTGGTATCAGAGCATGGTTACAACACTTGGCCTACTTGGAATCATGCACGAGTTGCATAAAGAGGTATTGTTACCTGCATTTACTCCTTGAGGAGAAGTACTGTAGATTGAACTTGTGATTTGGGAATTCTTGTTGAAAATTCAGCAGAAGAATTTCTTCATCCCTTTGTCAAAGTGATAACTACCCTTACGCGGGTAGTGATATGCTGATCAACATTAATGGTAAGACTTGTGTGTGTATATGCTTGAGTGCATGGATTTAATGTATTGTGAAGCTTCTTGATATGAAGCATGATTTTTAATACCAATTAGGTATGAATGATATTAAATGTACAAGTGATGCACATGTATGATGTAAGAGTATAGGTATACTAAAGGCACAAGGTGACTGCCTAGATGAGTGAAATGTGAGGCAAACATTGCACTTGCCAAGATTGAATGAATACCATGGATGCAGGGTTGACTCCATTATGAAGAGTCATGAAATTTTTGTTTCGAATGATAGCTTGAGGGGAATGTAATTCACTTCCTCAGGAAATACTAATATAAATAAATGAAAGAGTAAATGAGAAAAGATGCTATGTTGTCATGATAAGAGGAAAATGATTATTCCTTTGAGGATCACATGAGAAGGATTGTGAACAATCCTGAGTTGATTGATCTTAAAAGTAAATATGTATGTGGGTTGTGAAACATACTTATGACAGCTACATACAGGCTTTTTTCCACGAGAAAAAGTGCTCTTTATATTCATAAGGATATAAAATTTTACAAATCCGTCTTCTCTATCAGCCGCAAAACACGGAGGAACTGCACAAAACTTTGATCAAAACCATCAATCCCTACAATCAAGTCAAAGATAAACCAACTAAGCACCGCAATCAGATGAAGCACCAAATCAAATCCTAATCTTGTAGGCAAGTCCTTCAATGCCATCCTCCCAAACTATAAAACAAATTTGGCTCGATGGCTGGTGCAAAGCTTTTTTAGAGAGGGAGTCAGCCTCGTTGTTTTCCTCTCTAAAAACGTGCTGGAAGGTGAGGTTTCTAAAAAGATGAGAAGCATCTCTCATCCTTTCTTTCCAACAATCAAGTGCTGCCACCTGGAAGTCAGCGCGACCGCTCAGCCAGTCAATAGTATTCTTGGAGTCTCCAAGAAGTAACAGAGTGTCGGTGTGACGGCTATCCAGAACTAGTGATGCCCAAGCCCCTAGAAGTTCATCCTTCGCGTTAGAACCCTGACCGCAATTCAAAGTCCAGCGGATACAAGTGTGGGGGTTAAGAGTGATTTTCCCCCCAGCTCCACAAAGAGTACCTCTTTTTTGGGAGGCCTCGTTGAACCAGGCCACCGCCCTATCGATAGGAATGGAAAAAGATTGCCGGAGAGATGGTTTAGCCTTCAAGTAGTTGCCAGAAATGTTCATCTCAGCCAACAAGAGAGTTGACACAGAATGGATAGAAGGTATCTTCTCGTTAAAAATAACTGCATTTCTAGTCTTCCAGACTTGCCAGCAAAGGTGGATCGGAAGCAGAGAATATGTGTTGTTGTTTGTGCACCAGTTTTGGAATCATGCCAGAACGTTGATTCTTGTCCAGTGCAAAGAGAAGTTTATAACCGAAGAAAGGCGTGTCCAGATCTCCCGGGTAAAAGTGCAGTGGATAAAAACATGCTGCGAAGATTCATTGTTACACTTACAGAGAGGACAATGACTAGGGCCGACCCATCAGCGGGCTTGTAAATTATCCCAAAACATTAATTTGTTCTCCAGAAGTAGCCAAGCAAACAGTTTAAGTTTTGTGGGACATTCGTCTCTCCAAATCCGTTGTCTACAGCTGGGTTTTATTGGTTTCCAGAGACGAGTAGCTAAAGCAAGGTAAACATTCTTGGCACTGATCTGGCCAGAACCATTACCCCCTGTCCAGATGAGCGAGTCTTCTTTGGGATGTAATCTAACGCCAGCTTCAATGAGCAGTTGTGTGTAGCTGTTCCATTCAATCGAGGAGTTCGGATCTAGTTGGAGATCCGATCCATTCAGCCATGAGTCGCCCAGCGGGCCGCCTTTGGACGGGGAGTAGAATTGATGAAGGTAGAAAAGGCTCTTTTCATGAAGTTGTGCACGGAGGGAAGGAGAAAGCATAGCCTTCCTGCCCAAATCTAGAATGCAGTCGCTGCCCACCTCAATCAATCTACCGTCTCCAGGAGTCCAAGAAAGCCAATTTAAAATTATCGGAAGAGTGGAAGAGAGATTATTCCAAGTTTGTGAGCCTTTTGACTGGCGCACCTCAGCAAATCTGATCCAAATATGGAGCTGAAGTTGGTGGAGGTATTTTGCATTGATAACATTGCTCCAAAGTCCCAGTTTCGTCAATAATCTCCAGAAGGTGTTTGCCGAAAGAGCCTTGTGACTCATATTAAAGTTGTTGGACTGACTCATATTCTCCACATTCTTTTTGCTGATGACGTTCTTATTTTGACTAATGCTAACTTTGCAGAGTGGTCCATCATACATTCTATCCTTGCTTCATTTTGTGATGTTTCAGGACTTGAAATCAATACTACTAAATCAGTCTTCTTTGCCTCGGACGCACAGGACACTTTGAATCTGGATTTAAAAGAGCTATTTGGAATTGGCATCCTAGACTTAGCGGAGGGTTTCTCCTATTTAGGATATTTCTTAAAGTCTTCCAGGTACTCTAAAAAAGATTCGACGTGGCTTATTGAAAAATTTGAGGGCAGATTATACAACTGGCAGCACAGATTACTCTCCTTGGGAGGCAGGTATACCTGATTAAAGCGGTTCTGGAAAGCATTCCAATTTATTGGATGGCTTTAGCCCACATCCCAGCCTCCATTTTGAATATGCTCCGTCAGCGTATCTATTATTTCCTTTGGACAGGCAATAAGAAGAAGAAAGGTTATCATCTCAGCAATTGGCAGGACATAGCAAAACCCAAGGGGATGGGAGGCTGGGGCCTCAAAAAAAGCTACATACAGGCTTATGATTATGAATATAGCTAAGTACATCATGGATGTAAGTTCACAAAAGCTAGAATATGTGTGGATACATAATCTGGATGCATGTTAGAAATGCATGTCTATGTTCCTTAAAGAATGCTTGGTAACGATCCGAAGCTAATTCAAGGTTGAGGCCATCACAGATAGTGATGGATATGCAATGAGGAAGTTGTGTGCTGAAGGATTTTCCTGTGAAGAAACTTTGTAAGGACTTTGTCAGAAGAACATAGTCACAACCCTAACGATTGTTGAAGGTTGGGCAATGGGATGAAAATCATGCCTATATAAGAATCTTGGATTACATTTTTAAAACAAAATGTGTAGGTGAAAGAATAACAACTAAATGTTAACCACTCCGAGAACTGAATGATAATGTGCAGGATGCACAGGTTCCTAACCCACTATGAACAAAAAGATTGATGTTGTATCCAAAAAGGTTAGAGTGAGGCCTAACCAAGGTTGCTCAAGGAAAAGAGCAGGGAGATACCGACCTGGAATAAATTGCAAAATCCAAGAAGAGGAAAAAGGAGGAACACTTGTCCACCCTAATAACTCGGAATTGCTTATAGAGTTGTAGGTCTTAGATGAGCAGTTGTGAGAACAAGTACAACTGGGAAAAGAGAAGGGATAAATGAGTATGTTTGATCAAATAGGCTTAGTTAAAGCCACATCAAGCAAAGGAAGTAAGGCCTTAGAAATAACTCAGTTGGGTTGAAATCCCCAGGTTATGTGGAAGGAGTGGGAAAAAAATGGGAGAGCCCCTAACTCCTTTCTTGTTATGTGTTATGTGTTAGAATGTGCTCGGCTAACCATAAACAATATCACTATTGTCACCCAACCATAGGCTGAAGCCACCCCCGAGCACCTTGACCTTGACGAGAGAAGAATCCTGGTAGAAAATTAATAGCCAAGCAAGGCTAATGCAACAAGAAATAAGTAACCAAATTTGATCAGAGAGTCCAAACCAAAAATACCAAAACTATAGACTTCAAAACAGGCGGCAACACCTTCTCCAGGACTTGTGCACAAGACTGCCCAACTGCAGTGTGCACAAGTGTATCTGTGCTATTCTGAGAGTTGTATGTAAAGTGAAGACAGGCACCCTGTATTTATACTTCCTCTGCCAGACTATCAGGGCATACTTCTTACTTTGGGTACTAATTAATCCATATTAATTATCTCCTTTAGCCGACATTTCTTCTAGGGTTATAATCAATTATTTTCTTGCTTTCGGAATATTCTAATCTTGTCAAAGGTCACAATGGAGGTTAATACATCTCACAACTACCATAATATCAACACTCCCTCCTAGCGAGGGAGGTATAACTGATAATGGACTCGAGCACAAATAGACCATTCAACTGATAGCATTATTATAGCCACACAGGCTAATTAAATCATGAGCACCTTCATTATTATCCAACTGGATAATCTCCATAACACCTGGTACAATGTCAACTGACAGAACACAACTATGTTTATCCATAGTAGTAAAAAAATACTCAATCCATGATACATAGTCACAAACAGTGGAACATATCCACCACAATAGCATACCTCTACTGTCTGGAGACATACAGTCTCCATAGTAATCATATCAACTGATATCAACCTGCACAAAAACAATGTTATGATATAAACTGAGTCATCTGGGCCATTCTTCGACTCACATCTGTGAGATCTGGAAGAGCATCTTCCCTCAGAGTAGAACATCAATGATGGGCTATCTAGACTATTCTTCTCAATCAAGGAATAATAATTGTCTCGATTTGTGAGCATGGACCATTCCCTATCCGGGTCATTCCTCTGACACAAAACAAAGTGGAACGTGGAGAGAATGAGTCTTCCCTAGGGAATGCTTGTCCCTGATTGCTGAACTTGGACCATTCACCTATATGGGACATTCCTCTGGCACTAAACAAAGTGAAACCTGGAGAAAATGAATCTTCCCTAGGGAGTGAATATCCGGACCATTTCCTAAGGAAATGACTGTCCTGCACCAACCTCCAAAACAGACCATTCTTCGAGACTGCTCACAATTGTGAGCTTCAAAAGAATGAATATCCAGAGAGGTAGACCAGTCTTATCGATCACTACTGAGAGTGACCGTCAAGAAGAAAGAATGTCCTAGACCATTCTCCATGTTAGCCACAAGGGAAATCATTGTCTATGGTACATCAACAATCCATCGAACCATTTTCATTACGAAAATGACTGATCGATCTCGACCATTTTTTGAACTGGAAAATGTCTGTCCGTCAGAAATCTCAAACCACTTTACGAACTGGAAAGGAACTGCCCAAGCTAGACAATTTTTCAAACCTAAAAATGGCTGTCCTCAAATCAATGATATCTCGAAGCTCCCTCCCAACCTGGAGAGTCTCTTCCCTTTCAACTAAGGCAATTATTTCTGTTGGCGACAGAAGTCACTCCTGGATTGCTAACAGGAGCAGAGCCCGACACCCATCAGTTTTATGTCATGATGGTTTATAGATGGGATGACCGAATGGAAGCCAACTCGAAACAATATCATTCCAACTCCAAAACTAGGCCAGGCATGCATAGGTGAGTGAGGTCTTATATAAACTTCAAACAGTGAGTTGTAGTAAAGGGTGAACAGGTGGAACACTTATATAAGAGAAAAGCAGAGGTCTGTTATTAACATCGGGTTTCTAACAGGCTGAGGAAGAATATGTACAAACACAATATCATCTTACATTCAAACGCAAATCCAGAGAATGCAATAATGAAACAATAAATCTTTTATCATAACATAACTGCAATAATTTGCGCAAATCAGTCAATCATGAACTCTCTTAGCATGAGACGAAAATTAGATGGAGTAAGAAAAACTGTCTATCATAAAACAAGATATCTCATATACAGATGCATAACCAGAAAACTAGAATATCTGTTAAAACTTTACAGTAGGGAGCTCTGCTCTACCATCGATCCTTTACAAAATACAAAGACTAAGCCTATATACTCAGAAAAACTTGCTTAGCAGCGACATCTCAAGGATTTGAATGGGTGTCGTCTCCTCAATCAAATATGTCCTCTGTTCCCCTGTCATACGCCTCTTTAATTCAGCATGGCTCGCGCCAGGGGGTAGTTGAGCCCTTTGAATGTTGAGTTGGCGTGTTCAGGTTCCTCTGGCGAGTTGAAGACTCGGCGTGGCTTTCCTGAAGAGAACCGGTACAAGGGACCCTCCCGGGTAAACTTCAGTCGGGACCTCCATACTCTGCAATAAATGAGTGATGCGAGGTTTCACCCACCCTCTTTCTTCTTTATCCATTCCGAGCAGGTATCGGGATCTAGATCACGTCGAACAAGAGTCTGAAGAGCATAGTACCCCCCTTCTAAGACTTAATTCGGAACCTTTGGCCAAATGAAAATGAAAGCACCCCTCTTTTGGACCTCCTTCTTGATGACCAGGCGCCAAAACCATGGGCCCGACTTTGGGCACTTTCAGAGCTTCGGGATTCGGGATTTTGAGAGGTGAAGCGACGAGGAGATCTTACTGTGCAAAATCACGAACGCCGACATGACGTAGATACGTGCCGCACGTCCTTCGGATGGACGACCCAGATATTATTTACTATTATAGAGAGTTTGTCCCCCTTTCACCCACTCGCTTCATATGACCTGGTGCTGAGACCCTGGGCTTGGCGCCAAAGGCGCTTTCGGCATTTCACTGATCGACACTTCCAAGTGTAATGAGCTGAGAGCTCCCTGTTCCCTGAAACCCCGATCCGCGATATGCCGACAGGCTGCCACCTGTCCCAATTTGATTGGACGACCCAAGTCTGCTTTGAACCATTGGAGCTCCCTCTTGCTAAATCTCGGGCAACTTGACAGCCCCGAAAACCCAATGACCATCGATTTTCTTTGTGGATGGATCTCGGCCGCTGATAGAAAAACTTCGCCCGCTCGCTTGACTCGTAAGCGGAACATAGGTCCTTTCGCGCAGTGCTTGGGCGCTTCCTGCGCAACCTGCAGACCTGGATGCTCTCGAGCCCAAGACAAGAATTATCGCTAACATTAGGCTCCATGGGGGATAGAGTCGTCCCTGTGATGCTCTAAG
>SNQJ01S0052748.1:5148-30824 GCA_010110895.2 Picea sitchensis | reverse complement strand
GTTCTCATTTGACAATATCTCAGAATTGCAGTTTCCCATTTGGTGCGCACTGCAGTTGCACTCTGGTGTGCAGGTTTGGAGGAGGGTTGCAGGTGCAGCTGCAGCAGCAGCTAGTTTCAGTATTGGCTTGGATATCTCTTGGCTAGGGTTTGGAACATCTGATCAGTCTTTTGTGATGCGCTATCCTTGGGTATTGATGCGCTACTCTTTGTTTGGCTATCTAGCCTAGGGTTGCTTCTGGAGGAATTCTCAGGTCAAGGTTAAGGTGTTCGGAGGGAGGCTTCGGCCTATGGTTGGGTGACGAAGGTATCGTCAATGGTAAAACGAGCACACCATCTTCTATATTCTAACACTATATGCACTAAAAAACACCAAAAAAATTGTCAACCCAGGGTAAGTAAACTAAGAGTTGTAGCACTATATGTGCCAAGGCAAAAAGGCTAGAGATAGTATAGTCTAACTAAGGAAATGGGATATCTAAGGGATAATCTATTCAAGCAAAGGATATTAATGATCAAACCCTACTAAGAAACTTAAATTATTTACCCTAAGTAACTTTTAAACAAAGGATCGATGGATAGTCCTAATAAAGAAAATGAAAACCCTACTTAAAGAAAACTAACTTAATCATTATAATGAGCAAAAGCAAACTATCTATTTAATCTATCTAATGAGCAATAACAACAGCAAAATACTTTAATTAAACTACTTAAATTCAATAAGTAACTATCTTATTAAAGCAAGTAAATAGACAAGCAACTACCCTATCAAAGCAAGTAAGCAAGCAAGCAATTAACTAACTAACCTATGATAACTTCTACAACAAATAAACTAATCAAAATTACTCAATAAGCAACTAATCAAACTAATGAGCAAGTGAACTCTATTCTTAAATTAAACTTCATAATTACTTCTAACTTACAAAAGGAAATCTTAATCTACTAAATTCAAAGCATCATGACAATAAAAGTAATCAACAACTACTCTTTAATCTACGAAAAGAAAACTATTCTTTAATCTACCAAAGCAAAACAACTCAAATATAGTGTTGATGGTTATGTCTCTGGTGTCTTATGATATCACGATTACATTTGACAATTAACGATAACTCAAGAGGGATAAACTCGATATTGACTTCGATAGCAAAGTGAAAAGTATGAATTAGGCAATCTAGTGAGAACTTAGCCATTATATAAGCACCATCAACTACCCTGCATATCCATGTGATTATTCAATCTATGCACTAATCAACAATATGAAAACATTATTCTATTAAATTCAATTGCATTCTATGCTAGTGTAAGCAAATTCATACTACTTAAAGATTCATAACTGAAAACTAAACTCATTAATCAAATTTCAAATTAAAATTGCAACCTAGTTCTAGAAAGGAAATTGCATGAAATAAATTAAACTAATCCTATTTTAACAAATTAAATTCCAAATGGAAAATACTCATAAAGACATAACTTAAATCCTATTTCTATTTCAGCCTATAACAAGAAATTAAATAAGCAACCTAAATAACAACTAAATAAGCAAAACTAAATAGCAATTAGATAAGCAAACTAGAAATGAAAACTAACAACTAACAACTATCCATCCACTGAAACTTGCCAAAGAAACCATGAACTAAATACTATGTTTTAACTTTGTTTTTAAACTCTATTTCAGCATATGAAAAAAGAAAATACCATCTAATTGCACATAGGGGTTAGTATCTAAACTTGCAAATTGGTTCCTACTAATTAAAAGGTCATTTCATATTAACACTAGCCTTCATAATAACCTGCAAAACTGAAGTGAAGCAATTAAATTATGAACAACAATTTACACAGTAAATAAACACAATAAAACTCATGTACGGGAAATAAAAGAAATGGCGATTACACTATATGAATTCATAAGCTAATTGACTAAATATTCACCCAGACCACTAGTGGGCCCCCCAACAGGTCGTGGCTACTCCTCAATGATGAATCACAAGCTCAAGCAACATGATTTCAGCATCAAAATTAAAAACACAGTTTTACATAGTTTTAGAGAAAAATATCTTGAAATGGAAAAACAGAGCTTAATTATCCTTTTGCTCTCCTAACTATTTGTCTAACCACTGATGTGGTATTTATAGAGTTTACAAGCTGAGAGATCGACCACTGGAAGGGTTGGCCTCCTTTAAAAATAATAAATCACATTTAATGTGTCTTAACCGTCGATGGCTTCTAGAAACAAGGCGAGCCAATAAACACCCAACATAACAACCCAATCCAAGTTGTCAGAAGCTCATTAGCTGGAGGCCATGAGCACAAGCAAAACCCATGTCTCTGATTTTCCCATCGTTGGTCGCCGATATGATAACCGCCAACTCGCCCACGGTTTTAGTGCAGGACGGAGTGTCGGATGGAGTACTGGACGAAGTGTTGGATGGTCTACTGGACGCAGTGTTGTATGCAAAAATGACCTGTGATTTTACCCTGTGACACACAAAACATGGATTAGCTTCTTGGAATCATTAAAACATGTTTAATTATATTTAAAACCATCATAAAACATCAATCATACATACCTGGTATGAGCCATGGCGATTTAATACAAAAATCCTTCAAAACTCTTCAAAACAGGAAAATGTACATACAATATTGGCCAAATAGGATCTAATCATTATCATTAAATCAACCATATCATGGGCCCAACATTTCCCCCACACCTAAGATTTTGCAGGTCCCACTGCAAACAAAAAGGAATTGCCCCTCATAAATAAGCTTGCTGAGAAGGATCAGATTTAGAAGCTTCTCCTTATTGCCGTGAATATTTTGTCTTGTGCCTCTTGTGTTGCTTCAATTGTGACATGAGGTTGCGGTTGGTTTTGGTCATCTCGTCAACCAACCTTTGAAGGGAATTCACCTTTGCTTGGAGGATTGCATTGTCATGGTGAAGATGTGTGTCCACAGTCTTCCTCTCTTCCAATTGTTGCAGTAGCTAAAATTTTTGTTGTTGTAACTTCTCAATGGCTGGAGCAGGATTAGATATCTCGGAGGAGGGCTTAGATCCCTTGAAAGATGTAGAGTGTCTATCATTATTAGGATCTAGGGTAGGCATCTGTGAGGTAGGAGTAATAGGGGGTTGATGAAGAGAAGTAGGTTCGGATTTTGTCTTTCTTTGAGGCTTCAATTCGCTTGCAGACACTTCCCTAAGTCTTTTGTGAGGGCTTTCGAGATCGGAGGATACTTGGATAGGGTCCGAAGTAGTCAGGAGTTTTGCATAAGGTTTTCCTCTTGTGCTCTAGGCACTCTTTCGAAAGGGTCCTCTATTACATCGATTAGCTCCTCTCCTATTTTTGGGAACTGTAGGAAATTCTTGTTGAATTACTTCTTGTATCTTTTTGGGTGTAGGATCAAGAGATATTGAAGGTATCTGGAGATTACCAATAGGATTCTTGGTCTTTTTTCCCGATGAGGCTACAGGAGTATCAACAAGCTTCTTGGATTTTTGTTCTGGTAAAGAAATGGCTTGTGCATGAGGGTTTGGAGTTTTTGGAGAGTGGAGTTTGGATGGAGAAATAGTCCTTAGATCAAGTGTATTTTTGTTAGTCTTGATTTTCAAGTGAGGGTTTGCAAATTGGTAAATGAACTCATCCCAAGTTTGTCCCTAATTTTCCAATTTAGCTAAGACAAGGAGTTTGATAAGGCCATGGTGAAAGAGGTTGGTGTGGGGGTTGGTTACATTCTTCCTCGCTTGAGAGGACATCTTCTCCAAGCTCTTTAAAAAGTAGAAGGGAAAATTCAATGGTTTATTGAACTGAAAGTGAGCTAACAATCGAAAGTGACAGGCTTTAAAGGTGGAATATCTACCTTTGCATGTGATCAACCTGGTGATGACTATGAGAGGGTTGATTATCTCCTCTTTTATCCACTCCTTGGAGTATCCTTTAGCTCCAGAGATGTTCTAAAATTCTGGTTTAAAAACCCTGTTATAGCTTGATCGTAGCAACTGGTGGTTTTTAAACCATCTATCCCCCACTCTTGGAAGATTTGTGGCTACGACTATGGATTCCTCCGAGACCCCAAAGGTGAGAGACCCCATGCGCGTTGTATTTCCATCTAAACCGAGGGCAAATTGCATTGAAATGTCATCATCATGGCCCTGCAAGTGGGACAAAAACGGCCCCCAGCATGCATGCAAAAAAAACTTCCCTGCACTGTGTAAACTCAGGGATGGCGAAGAGGTCTGCGTAGGAAAACGGATCATATCATTTGGGCATCATGACAGTGTGGAGAAATGGACAGAGGAAATTTTTTACAGAGGGTGGGTGCAATAGGGCCAAGGAATGGCACGATTTAAACAAAGGTCGAGCGCAATTAAGCAGGGACCGAGTGCAAATGTGGACAGAGGTGAATCAGAATGAGCAGAGGGCGAGTGTGTTTAATAGAGGGGCGAATGCAAATGAGCATAGGTGAGTGTGAGGAATAATGGGATAACCCAATTCCATTTTTGAGTGTGCCTAGGGTGGAACGGTTGCACACATGCACACACAAGTTGCCATGTGTGAGCGATTTCGAATTTGAAGGCATGTTTTGGGGGCAATCATAATGATAAGAAGTTAGATCAATGTCCAAGTCTTTGACTTGGACATTTGATCATGAAAATGTCTAAGGTTTGCATCATTCAATCTTGATTGCCATGAACTAATTCAAATAAATGCCATTGATTCCTGGTTACCTAAAATTGTGGATAGTTACTGGTGTATATTTTCATATGGCACTTCATCTGGAACCTCATACGGCACCTCATATGGCACTTCATATGGAACCTCATACAAAACCTCATATGGCACTTCATTCAGAACCTCATAGGGCACCTCATATGGCACTCCAGATGGTACCTTTATGTGAAATGCATTTTTACCTCCTGTAAAGGATAGCCTGCAGTCTTGGAATGGTTTTGACAGTCACAGTGATTAGGAGCAGAGGCATATTGTTTCATTATTATTGATTTTTCCACCATGCTTACTCAATCCACTCGCATAAGACATGTAATTTCCATTATGCAATGAACATCGTGTAACGAAAATAAACCAATAAAGTGGGTTGTTAAGGATATGTACAACAATTTATAACACACTGGGAATTAGCATTTCAAAGAAATAAGATGACTGTTGATGTAATAACCTGTATCATGAAAACAATACACATAATTTTTTTACAAAGATTCATTTCTTCTAGGCAATGTTATCATTTGTCAACTCGTGAACCCCTCCCCCACACCTAAGTATTGTGACACCTCACAATAAAAAATATAGGAAACCAATCAATTCTCCCAATAGTCGAAGATTTACAGCTTGTTAAGTGTAGAGATAAATTTCACAGATTGGTCTGACAAGACGGTTAGAATATGGCCCCACCTATAGGATAGAGCATCCTACATATAGATAAGAAGAGGTAGGCGAGAGAGTGTCAAGATAGTCTCAAAGTTAGTTCCCAATGGCAATTTTATGGAGTTCATTAACCTTAACTTAACCATANTGGCCCCACCTATAGGATAGAGCATCCTACATATAGATAAGAAGAGGTAGGCGAGAGAGTGTCAAGATAGTCTCAAAGTTAGTTCCCAATGGCAATTTTATGGAGTTCATTAACCTTAACTTAACCATACATACTTCGTGTCAGCTTTGTCTACAAGTAATGTCATACATCAGGACAAGTTTAAATTTATTATTTATTTTTTGTCAGATTACCATCCTCGCTAAAAAGAATGCCCCACTGCCAGCAAGCATGTTCAGTACTCCGACAGGTTTACCTAGTCATACCATAAGCCGGTACTCGCTACCAGCGGACCTATTTAGTATCCCAGCGGGTTAGCCTCTTACACCCTCAGAGACTGGCCCTCCATCTTTTAAGTTTTTAGTATAAGATTGCTTTGTGCAAGAAGATGGGGGGACAACTCTGAAAACAACTTTTTCTTTCTTTTTTTTCAATTGGGATGGTATTTATGTTAGAGGATGACTTTCCGTTATATTCCTTAGTGATTATCCTGATGTAAGGGGTACTTAAGCGGACGTGGCCTATCTAAAGATATGATATAATCAAGCTTTTTAGTGTGTAGTGGATGGTACCATTGGGAAAGAACAGAAAGGTATCTCTAGGCTCAACTCACTTTCTTCTTTTGTAAGTTATTGTGATGTTTCCATGACTAACCACTAATCAGACCTCCTTTTTACTCTTTAATAAAGATACTTTACTCACTCTTGGGGAAACTGCACGAGAGACCTCTAAGCTTGATGGTTACGGTATCACTTCCTTATATAGTGGTGAAGATTTTTAAGAGCAACTGCTTTTTAAAATGCCTTAAGAAAAAGAGAAGATGAAAATCTTTGCAAAAATATGGCTAATTACAGCAAGTCATTATTCATTTGATGCTTAGCAGACAACAAGGTTTAAATATAGCAATATTTTGAAGAAAAAACCTTCTTTTATATTTCCTTGAAACTATCTACTCCTGGTGAAATAAATACCTATAGAAATGTCTAGAATTGTTTATCAACAAAATTCAAAATTATTTACATATGTACAGTAGAAAAATTCAGAAAACATTCAAGAACAAGGGGGGACTTCTCCATCTACTAAGGCCAATGCCTTGTCAGTTGACATGACCTGTAGAAAGTCTTCTTTGGAAATGGGCTTATGATAAAATTTGAGTAGGTGTCCATTTACTACAAAGGAGAGTTGTCCATCATCAACTGTTTTTATTTTCACAGCTCCATTGTCATATACAGTGACTACCTCGTAAGGACCCAACTACCGAGTGGTGAGTTTTTCTTTGAATGTTTTAAATCAGGAATCAAACAACAAATCCCAATCACCAGGTTAGAAGTGTTTCTTCTTAATAAATTTGTCATGCCACTTGCTCCTTTGGTTTTGGACTAACATTGTTCGTTGGATTACATCTTACCTGATCTCATCCAACTCATTCAATTGTAGGGCTCATTGTTTATGAGCCTCATCTAAGTATAATCCCAATTCTACGGCAATACGGAAGGTCCTTACTTGGAATTCTATTGGTAGAAGTACTTGTTTCCCGTGCACTAGCTCATAAGGGGTATGCCCAGTGCTATTTCTCCAGGTGGTCCGATATGCCCACAAAGCCTCTGGAAGCCTATCAACCTAATCCCAGTGATGTAATTGAACAGTCTTGGTTAAGATAGCTTCCAGAACTTTGTTTGTAGATTCTACCTGACCATTAGCTTGTGGGTGGTATGGAGAAGATTTACAGTGTTTAATCACATATTTCTCTGTTAGCTCTCTCATCAGCTTGGAAGTAAATTAAGTGCATTGGTCTGTAACAATTTCACGAGAGACATCGAAGTGAGTAAAAATGTCTTCATAGATAAATTCAACAATAGATTTTTTTGTAGCCCTAAATAGGGCTTTTGCCTCTACTCGCTTAGTGACATAATATGTACAAACCAAAATATAGTTTTTCTTACGAGACATGGGTGAAATTGGTCCTACAAAGTCAAGGGCCCATTTTTCGAAAGGTTCTATCATAACTTGGGCACGCAAGGGAATTTCTTGAGCTGACGTAGGTCTTCCTATCCTTTGGCAACTATCACAACTCCTCACATACTTGGCAACATTTTTGAAAATGCTAGGCCAATAGTAACCCGAATGTGACACCTTATATGATGTACGTTTGTTAGAAAAATGGCCACCACATAGTCCATCATGACAACTTTGTAGTATTTCTGGTACCTCATCCTCTCGGATACATCTACAAATAATCAAATCAGGATCTGTACGAAAAAGGTCATGGCCAACCCAAGAGTAATTAGCACTTTGCATGATAATTTTACGCTTCTCATGAGGTGACAAATGAGATGGTAACATCCTAGTAGCCAAATAGTTTGGCATATCCACAAACCACAGGGTATTTACATAGAGGGCAAAAATGTGCTCATCTGGGAAACTATCATCTACAAGAATATCATCATCCTCATTTTTTATGCGTGAAAGAAAAGCAGCTACCAAATTCTCCTTTCCAATTCGGTCAAGAACGGTGATATTAAACTCTTGCAATAGCAGGAGCCACCTAGTCACTCGGCCATTAGTTATGGTTTTATTCATGAAAAACTAATGGTGGAATGATCTGTATGTACAAATACTTCGTAACTTGTAATGTAATGACGAAACTTATTGATAGCATGAATTACTGCCAAGAATTCCTTCTCGGTAACTGTGTAGTTTAGCTTGGAAGGGGACAAGTTCTTGCTCACAAAATAAATGGCATAGGATTGTTGGTCCTCTTTCTACCCTAATACTCCTCCTATTGCGGTGTCGAAGGCATCAGTGGATATGTGGAATGGGAGAGTCCAATTGGGCCTTCTAAGAATTGGTGCCACAGACAACTTAGATTTTAGGGTTTCAAAAGCAGTTTGACACTGCTCAGTCCAAACAAAATCAACATCCTTTATTAACAATCCAAACATAGGTGTAGCAATCTTTGTAAAATTTTCAATAAATCGTCGGTAATATAAGGCATGTCCAAGAAATATTCTCACCTCTTTTTGAGTTTTGGAGGGTGGAAGTATGACGATGACCTCAATCTTTGTAGGATCGACTTTTATCACTTCAGATGAAACATGATTTCCTAGAACCACTCCTTCAATTAACAACATTTTACATTTTTCATGACTTAGAGACAAGTTCATTTCTTGGCATATGATAAGGACTTTTTCTAAGTTATCTAAGGCTTCTTGGTAAGTGTTTCCATATACCGTGAAGTCATCCATGTAAAACTGCACACAATCATGAATAAAATCAGTAAATATCCCTAGTACTGCTTGTTGAAATGTAGCAGGAGCATTACACAATCCAAATGGAAAGACCCTATAGGCATAGGTGCCCCAAGGACAAGTAAAGGTAGTTTTGTCTTGATCCTCAGGTGCTATGAGAATTTGATTGTACCCGTTATATCCATCTAAAAAGGAGAAATACTTCTTTCCAAACAGGGTATCCAAAACTTGGTCAATGAAAGGAAGAGGAAAGTAATCCTTTAGAGTGGCTTTGTTGAGTTCCCGGAAATCAACACAAATTATCCATTTCCCGGTCACTTTTTTTGGAACCACTACAAGCGAGGATACCCACTTACTGTTAGAGATGGGATAAATAAATCTGACATTCAATAACTTTTAGATCTCCTCATTTACTATGTCTTTGAGTGTTGGTTTCATCCTTCTCTGAGGTTGCCTAACAGGTGTTACTTCCCCCTGGGTATATATGTGATGGATGCATTTCTCAGGGTGTATACCCTTCATGTCAGTGTATTCCTAGGTGAATGCTCCTGATTATTCTTTAAGGATACTTACTAACTATTTTTGTTGGTCTGCATCTATCCCAGAGTTTATATGTAAAATATTTCTTGGGCTAATCTCATATAGCATGGTATAAGACATGGCGAACTCATCTATCTCGAAGATGAAATATGTCGAAGACAAAATGGATAGGTCCAGTTGTTCCTGAAATTCTTCCCCAAACATGTACTCAAACTGGGGGAAAAATTGTGGAAAATCAACACATGTGATAAAAGAAATGAACTGGTTTAGCACAATTCTCGTTGTGTGCTCCTGAAGTGCCCAGGCATGGTCACTTAGCAATACAGTTTCTTCCGAGTCCTCATTCTCGTATGGACATTCAAGCCACCATAGATTCTCCATGATAAGTTGGGTTGGAGGGTATAGGGTGAGCTTTTGGATAGAAGGTCCATTTGAGATGGTCATTTCTCCCTCTCTACAACCAATATATGCATTGGTTGTGGCTAACCAAGGTCTTCCCAAAATAATGGGATGGCCTTTGGTAGGATCCTTTGAGTGGATGACCAGAAAGTCTACTGGGTACTCCCATGAAGCTAAAGCAACTATGATATCATCCAAAATTCCTTCAGGTATAACCCTGGTCTTATCTACTAATTCCAAAATGGTTGGGGTAGGTCTAAGAAGAGGTTTTAACTGTAATTTCTCCAAGGTAGTAGTGGTCATAATATTGATGGTTGACCCTAGGTCTATGAGAGTGTTTCCAATGGAGACATCATTAATGGTTATGGTCACTACGGGGCTTCCTGGGTTCCCATATTTTGCTAGCTTCGACTGCTCTGATATGTATTCATAAAGTTCTCCTATCAAATATATTGTAGGAGGGTCCTTTTTCTTCCTACCTGGCTTCTTAATACACAATTCTTTGACTACCTTACTGTAGATTGGAATATCCTTAATGGCTTGTAGCAAGGGAATCTTGACACAAATATTCTTCAATTCATTCAAGATGTCAAATTCCGGTCGGGTGGTAGGTTTCTCAATTACTAATATTTCTGGATAAGGAGGGGCCTTCGTAATTTGTGAAGGTTCATTTTGGGGAATCTTGGGTTCTTGTTCCTTAGAAATAATAACATCTTCCCACCTAGTGTCATCTATAGGTTGTTTGGGGGTTTCCTCGTCTTCTTCTTCCTGGATGACTACTGAAGGTCTCTGCCTATCCAGAACTTTTCCTAACCTTAGTTGAATCTCCTGTAGTGGAACATGAGTAATAACATATGTCGGGAAGGCCTGCACATAAACATTGTGAAGAGGTTGAGTTGGCTTATTATTGGGATTGGGCACTGGTTGTGTCGGTAATAATGTCAGTCTTGGGGAGCTTTCATTCCGATATTGTAGCGGTTGTTGTTGTGGAATAGGAGGTAAAGGTGGTGGAACAAAACCTGGCAGAAACTGTGGAGTGTTCGGTGGAAACTGAGGGTAAAGATGGTTGTACATAGGGACAGGTGGAGCTTGAGGGTTCCCTTGGTTATGTCTTCCTCTCCACCCTTGAAGCCAAGGATGTTGGTACTGTGTAGACCATTTTTGCTAACTTGGTGAGTTCCACTGTTGTTGTTGATAATAGGGTGGAACTTGAGATTGTGGATTTGGGTATGTGGGCTAGTTCCTAGGTTGTCATGACCTCCTAGGTGCATAAGAGGATTCCCCAAGATCCCCACTCCTATAGATGGCTAACAAACTGGGCAATGATGGACATTTTTCAGTTGAATGGTCTTCTATGCAGAAGCCACAAACTGAAATGTTATCTAATGGGCATTCCCTTGAGGAATGCTTCCTCCTGCATCTTGGGCAATATATGCTCATTTCTGCATTTTCCTCCTATTTATTTTTAATCTTTAGGGTGTCCAACTGGGAACCTATCATGCTTAAGATATCTGTCTTGATTTTTTCTAAAAGGTTCCATGTTGGCCCTTGACCAAGTTTTGGGACTTTCTTGGTCATGTTGACCTATTTTGGGACTTCGACAACCTATTGAAGGAGGAGCGCAAATCGAAGCGGAGATCACGGGATCTTGCCCCCCTCTTAGGCCCCTTTTTGGGTTTTTGGGAATATGTAATGGGAATGGGATGTCGTCCCATGGGTTTACCCATGGTTAGGCCTATTTTGTAATGTATATATAGAAGGATATGCAATATAGAAAGAGGTCAGTGTGCTAAGTTCTAAAGGAATGGCTAAGTGCTAGATCTATGTGATCAAAGGATTGTAAGTGCTCTGTGCATACTGTGTGAGACTTGTAGAGCTGAGTGAAAGTCCTTGTGAAAGATAGTAGAAGGCTTTGTGTTGTAACGCAAGGAAGAAGGATCTAGCGAGCTGTGTAGATCTTTTGTCCTATGTGAAGTAAGGGTTTTGAGGCTCTGTGCTTGTAACCGATTGACCGAATACAATAAAGAAGAAGAGTTGGTGGGCGTAGCCCCAAGGTGGGGGTGAACCACGTAAACCCTGTGTGATGTGCTTTGTGCTTTGTCTTGATATATTTACATATTATATGTGAAATGCTCTGATATGTTTAGATAGATCTATTCATGCTTGGTGCTTATTATATGTTGGAGTGTTAGATCTTATATAGATATTCATTCTTAGGGCTTGATATGCTCATTCTGATCCATTTGTATATGCTAAGTGCTTGAATACTATAGATTAGTGTGAATGTTGCGAAGTTTTGTCTTATAAGCGAAGTGGTTATTGACGGTATAGTGAGGAACTGGTGATGCTAAGTGCTTTAATAAGTAGTACAATCACAGATCTCTGTCCCAACTAAGGTTGCAGACACCTGAGCCTTGCAACCACCCCTGCCTCTACCTCAGGTGAGACTTCATCTGCTTCGCAGGTGTTGCTGAAAGGGCCGGTAGTTAGGGCTTTGTTGGTGCGTTGTTGTAGCGTTGAACCCTGGGTATTCCCCTGTGCCAACATTCCCTATCTCTTCTCTTATGATACCACCTGAACTAACTGGTTTTAAGTTTCTATTATAAGGGTCCCAAACTTTCTTTCATGTTTTAGCTCTACTCCTCGAGTAATTTTTACACATTTCACAAATTTCGGAAAATGGTTTATGGGAGATATCACTTGATGCCATCAGGTTAAGTATCTCTAGGTATTCCTCTGAAATTCCCTTAAGGAACAGAGCCCTAACTGCATCATCTGGAAGGTCATGGTATTTTGATTTCTAAGAGATATAACCAAACCGTTCCATATAATCCTCGTGGGTATCGTCTTCTAACTGTTGGATCTTGAAAATATTATTGCGAGACTCCTTGGTCTTGCAGTAGTCTTGGTACTTCTTAAGAAAGATATCTTTCACGGCTTCCCAAGACCTAATATTGGATTCTCCCAACCCCATGAACCATCTT
The DNA here is from genome assembly GCA_010110895.2 of Picea sitchensis. Taxonomy (NCBI): domain Eukaryota; kingdom Viridiplantae; phylum Streptophyta; class Pinopsida; order Pinales; family Pinaceae; genus Picea; species Picea sitchensis. Next base: position 18,113 of record SNQJ01S0052748.1, on the reverse strand, counting down.
AGTGCAGAGTCCTTGAGGGTGGCAGGAAAGAGTTTTAGTTTCAGGGCATCTTGTAAGTAGTTGTATCTTCTACACAAGATGTCGAACTCAAATAGGAAGGTATATGGATCTTAACTTCTTTTACCGTAAAAGGTGGGCAGTGTTGAGGGGGGAATATTTTTCATATTGACATTTGGGGTGGTGTCCAAAATTGGAAACCCGAAGGTAGTTTCGGTTTGGTTTCCAGCTTCTTCTTCCTCCCCGTGTCTTACATTGTTGTGATCCTCCCGATCATCCATACTGGTTTGGTTTCCAAAAAGAGAGTACTTAGGTGGTTTTATCTTTGAATAAAACAAGGTATCCCTCTGATGGGAATATCTTCCTACTATTTGAGTGTATGGGACTCTACTCGAGTCGGTTGAGGTTATTGGTGCCAAATTTTTTGTGTCAAATTGATAAACAATTATGATGGATGAACTACCGAACAAAGTATTCACCTATTCAGGATCTATGACATATTCAAAGTTAGGATCTCCTTATGGTGGTAAGAAAACAAAGGTTGTTTTGTTTGGTTTTGGGGAAGGCTCGAGTGGTCTTGCCTCCTGTCCTAATATTACTAATGCTTCAATTTTTTGTTGTATAGTGCTCCCTGTCTTAGTCTTTTCAGAGACTACTTTAGCTCTTTGGGTTGAGATAGTTCTTGTTTTTCGGTATCGGTGTGCGGAATTTATGAGTGGAACGTTCCTTCCCCCAAAAAGGTCAGAAGGAACCTTGGTTGAAAGTTCTGATTTAGATTTAATGTCTCTACCTTTTGGGTCTCTAGGTTTGTTCATGAAAGCAAATAAAACTACCATTGGGTTTGGAGGAACCTGCTATAGCAGATGCACAGGTTCTTACCTCTCATCTTAAAGTTCCCCTGCCACCAAACTAATGCTAAGGTTTAGAAATGATCTAATTCCTAACTAGTTTTTACCTTGAGACAACTCCCCGACAACGGCGCCAAAAATGATGGGTGTTCTGTATGCACTAAAAAACACTAAAAACCCTCAATTAAATTGTCAACCCAGTGTAAGTAAACTTAGAGTTGTAGCACTATATGTGCAAAGGAAAAAAGGCTGGAGGTAGTATAGTCTAACTAAGGAAATGGGATATCTAAGGGATAATCTATTCAAGCAAAGGCCATTAATGATCAAACCCTACTAAGAAACTTAAACTATTTACCCTAAGTAACTTTTAAACAAAGGATCAATGGATAGTCCTAAGAAAGCAAATGAAAACCCTACTTAAAGAAAACTAACTTAATCATTATAATGAACAAAAGCAAATTATCTATTTAATCTATCTAATGAGCAATAACAACAACAAACTACTTTAATTAACCTACTCAAATTCAATAAGCAACTATCCTATTAAAGCAAGTAAATAGACAAGCAACTACCCTATCAAAACAAGTAAACAAGCAAGCAATTAACTAACTAACCTATGATAACTTCTACAACAAATAAACTAATCAAAATTACTCAATAAGCAACTAATCAAACTAATGAGCAAGTGAACTCTATTCTTAAATTAAACTTCATAATTACTTCTAACTTATGAAAGGAAATCTTAATCTACTAAATTCAAAGCATCATGATAATAAAAGTAATCAACAACTACTCTTTAATCTACGAAAAGAAAACTATTCTTTAATCTACCAAAGCAAGAAAACTCAAATATAGTGTTGATGGTTATGTCTCCGGTGTCTTATGATATCATGATGGCATTTGACAATTAACGATAACTCAAGAGGGATAAACTCGATATTGACTTCGATAGCAAAGTGAAAAGTATGAATTATGCAATCTAGTGAGAACTTATCCATTATAGAAGCAACATCAACTACCCTGCATATCCATGTGATTATTCGATCTATGCACTAATCATCAACAATATGAAAACACTATTCTATTAAATTCAATTGCATTCTATGCTAGTGTAAGCAAATTCATACTACTTAAATATTCATAACTGAAAACTAAACTCAATAATCAAATTTCGAATTAAAATTGCAACCTAGATCTAGAAAGGAAATAAATTAAACTAATCCTATTTTAACAAATTAAATTGCAAATGGAAAATACTCATAAAGACATAACTTAAATCCTATTTCTATTTCAGCCTATAACAAGAAATTAAATAAGCAACCTAAATAACAACTAAATAAGCAAAACTAAATAGCAATTAGATAAGCAAACTAGAAATGAAAACTAAAACTAACAACTATCCATCCACTGAAACTTGCCAAAGAAACCATGAACTAAATACTATGTTTTAACTCTATTTTTAAACTCTATTTCAGCATATGAAAAATCTAAATACCATCTAATTACACACAAGGGTTAGTATCTAAACTTGCAAGTTGGTTCCTACTAATTAAAAGGTCATTGCATATTAACATTGGCCTTCATAATAACTTGCAAAACTGAACTGATGCAATTAAATTATGAACAACAATTTACACAATAAATAAACACAATAAAACTCATGTACAGGAAATAAAATAAATGATGATTACACTGTATGAATTCATAAGCTAATTGACTAAATATTCACCCAGACCACTAGTGGGCCCCCTAGCAAGTTGTGGCTACTCCTCAACGATGAATCACGAGCTCAAGCAACATGATTTCAGCATCAAAAATTAAAAACACAATTTTACACAGTTTTAGAGAAAAATATCTTGAAATGGAAAAACTGAACTTAACTATCCTTTTGCTCTCCTAACTATTTGTCTGACCATTGTTGTGGTATTTATATAGTTTACAAGCTGAGAGGTCGACCACTGGAAGGGTCGACCTCATCTAAAAATAGTAAATCACATTTAATGTGTCTTAACCGTCGGTGGCTTCTAGAAATAAGGCGAGCCAATAAACACCCAACATAACAAACCAATCCAAGTTGTCAAAAGCTCATTAGTTGGAGGCCACGAGCACAAGGAAAACCCATGTCTCTGATTCACCCATCACTAGCCACCGATATGATAACCACCATCTCACCCACAGTTTTAGTGCAGGACGGAGTGTCGGATGGAGTACTAGACGGAGTGCCAGATGGAGTACCGGACGGAGTGTCAGATGCAAAAATGACCTATGATTTTTCCCTGTGACACAAAGAACACAGATTAGCTTCTTGGAATCATTAAAACATGTTGAATTATACTTAAAACCTTCATAAAACATCAATCATGCATACCTAGTATGAGCCATGGTGATTTAATACAAAAATCCTTCAAAACAGGAAAATGTACATACAATATTGGCCAAAAAGGATCTAATCATTATCATTAAATCAACCATATCACGGGCCCAACACATGGCCAAGACATTTGATCACATGAGTGGGCCACTCATCTCCTTGTTTGTAATTTACCCAATTTTTTACAATCTTTCATTCATTAGTAATTCTAAAAACACATTCTTTATGAGGGAAGCACCAAAATGCATACCATCGCATCTAATGGAGTCTCTTTCAAACTCGTTGATAGTCCTTGTTAACCCTTGGTTGGAGCATTTTCACTAATTCATCGATGCCTTCAATGAATCTAGTTGCTTGCAACACCTCCTAATCCTAGTACCCATCACCATGATTGCCAAAGTTTCCTTCATCAACTATTGATCCATTTGCATCCACTTTTACCCTTGGTCCCAATTTGACATACACTCTGCATATCTGATCATCCCCCTAACATCATATCATCTTATGTCTAGTTGGATTTTTACTACCGCCATTAGCATTCGTCATTTATGCTTCTCCCAAGGGAAGTCTCGAATATCATATTCACTAACCACCTCATCCATAATTATCAAAATCCTTCACCATTACAATTTTATACCTGGTTTATCCTCAATTGATTTCAAGGGAATACCCCCATCCCTTGCAGTCACATCTTCATTCCTATTGACACCAACTCATGTTTTATAGGAATTTTGTTGTATCTTAGTTCCCATTCTCATTCATAATGGAAGACCTGGATAGGATAGAGAGAGTCATCATTTCTCTCTGATTAAGATAACCCTTGATGTTCAATTTCAACTCATTTACACATCAGGATGGTCGTACATTGCAACAATTGCAGTTTCCAAATCCATTTGAAGACCCTTTGGCTTGCACGACTATGAATACCTTCAAACATGAGAACTTCTCCTTCAAACATCATCACTTCTCACTATTTCTCTTTTCAATTTCTAGGGACCCCTCTCATAGGAGTAGTGCTTTATTGTTACCGATGTTAGACAATGTAGGTATTCCAACAAAGGATGAACACCTTCAGTAACCACTCACACAACCAGATCAAAGATCAACACACCGATATTTTGACGTGGTAAAACCCCTACGGGGAAACACCACGGCCCCAGCCAACGCGGCCACTTGGAGCAGTTTATTAATGCAAAATAAAAAGATTACAGAGAGATTTTACAAGATATTTTCTCACAATCGATCATCGACAAATGACCCTCCATTCTATTTAAATAGAGATCATGGACCAATTGGGTGCTAAGCCATGAATCAATGGTCGTTAAGATGGAGGAGAATATGAACCGTCGGATCACTCTATGTTAGGAACATATCATGACCATCGGATTTCCTATCTACAAATGCATACTAATGCATACAAAAGAAACACACTTTTACCTAACGACACATTAGACCAAGTAGATTTTAACTAACTCCTAAGTGTCTAAATATCCTAACATCCCCCCTTAAGAATAACTTGGGATAGGATTGAAGGATTTACAATAGTGACACAATAGGAGAAGGAAGGATGCATGAGAGCCTATCCCCCCTTAATGACAACTTCCTAAACTCCTAACATAGATCAAAGTTTGGAAAACTTCGCTTCTGTAAGAGACTTTGTGAAAATGTCCGCAACTTGATCTTTTGTAGGGAAAAATAGCACTTCAATAACTTGATCATGAATAAGCTTTCTAATTAAGTGCATGTGTATCTCGATGTGCTTGTTGTGTTGATGTTGAACTGGGTCTTTGGCGAGTTTGATGGTACTCTGATTGTCGCACCAAATGCTGGTTGGATGTTGTTGCTGGAATCCAAACTCTGAAAGGATCTGTCGAAGCCACAAGGCTTCCTAACTTGCATTTACCGTTGCTCAATACTCTGCTTCTGTTGAAGAAAGTGCAATAGCATGTTGTTTCTTACAAGCCCAAGTGACAGGTCCTGAACAAGGGCTAAAGACATAACCTACAGTAGAATTCCGATCAGCAGGGTCACTGGCCCAATCTGAATCAGTGAAACCAACCAATAAAGGATTCCCCCCTGAACTATAATGTATCATGAACTGAACTGTACCACAGACATAGTGAAGTATCCTTTTAGTTGCTTTCCAATGGATTTCATGGGTTGTTTTCATATACCGGGAAACGAGACCAGCAACAAAGGAAAGATCAAGACGACTATGAGTCAAGTATAAGAGGTTACCAACTAACTAACGGTACAGGGTGGCATCAAATTCGAGAGAAGTACATGTGGCATTAAGCTTGACTCCAGACTGGAAGGGAGAAGGGACTGGTTTACAATCATCCATGTGAAAGCGACGAAGAAGGTCACAAGCATACTTATATTGGGAAAGAAAAATTCCTTCATTGGTTTGCAAAACTTGGAGGCCAAGGAAATAGTGCAAAAAACCTAAGTTTGTCATTTCAAATTTCTTCTTAAGGTTGGTTTCACATGGTTTAAAAGTTTTGAGTCACTACCAGTAAGGATACGGTCATCAACATAAAGGACAAGGATTATGAGATGGCTTCCTACTTTCTTGGTATAAACATTAGGATCAGAATGGCATCTAGAGAATCCAGTGTCAATAAGAAAGTTTCCCATTTTGGCATACCAAGCTCGGGGAGCCTGCTTAAGACCATAAAGAGATTTCTTAAGGAGACAAACAAGGCTAGAGTCATTCTGGACATAGCCAGAAGGTTATTCCATGTAGATTTCTTATTGCAAATCTCTGTGCAGGAAGGTGGATTTAACATCCATCTGATGGACCTCCCATTTATGTGAGGCAACAAGCGAAAGAACAAGGCGGATGGAATTTATTTTGGCTACAGGGGAAAAGGTTTCATTATAGTCAATTCCTTCAACTTGGGAAAATCCTTATGCAACTAATCGAGCCTTGTGTCTTTCAACACTTCCATCTGATGCATACTTAGTTCTGTAGACCCATTTACATCTGAAAACTTTTCTTCCTTTTGGAAGGGGTACAAGATCCCAAGTATCATTTATCATTAAAGAACGATGCTCTTCATTCGTTGTTGTATCCCAATCTAGATGACCTGAAGCTTCTACAAATGTCTCTGGATCATGAGTCTCTGAAAATTGAGCCAAAATAGAAGAGGCTCGTTGGAACTGTGAACGTGTCTGACGTTGATCTGAAGGATCACCAACAAGATCACCATCTACTTCTCGTGTTGAACAGACCCATCTAGGAAGTTGTGGAGTTGGTGCTAGTTCAAGTTCAAAGGACTCATCTAGAGGAAGGTGAGAAGGTGGAGGTGGATTTTCATCCTCACTGTCATCATCTGAAGAAGAAACCAGAATAGGAACAGAAGAAGGCACAAACATCGAAGATGGCTCACAGGCCGAAGAAGGCACAATCGCCGAATTAGGCTCGCAGGCCAAGAGAATTTCATCAAATTGAACATCTCTTCTAACAATAATTTCATTACAATGTGGTTGAAGAAGTCTATAACCTTTTACATATTCGGAATAACCAACAAATATACACTTCTCACTTTTAGGTTGCAATGCTTTCCTTTTCTCATTAGGAATGTGAGCCCATGCTATACTGCTAAATACACGAAAGTGACTTACATCTGGTTTAATTTTAGTCCAAGCTTCTTCCGGTGTTATATTTTTAAGATCCTTTTTGGGAGTGTGATTTACTATGTAATTTGCACAGTTGATTTCTTCCGCCCAATACTTTAGACTTAATCCCTTAGATTGGATCATACAATTAGCCCTTTTTTTTAATGTGCGGTTCTTTTTCTCAGTAACACCATTTTGTTGTGGTGTATATGGAACAATGCGTTGCATTTGGATGCCCTATGTAGTGCAGTAACTTGTAAAATTATTGTTCACATATTCACATTCATTATCTGTTCTTAACTTTTGAATTTGATGTCCAGATTGCTTTTCTGCAAGGGCCTTGTAGGCCGAAAACTTGTCAAAAACTTCATTCTTAAGTTCTAAGAAGTAAACCCAAGTACATCTGGAAAAGTCGTCAATGAAAGTTAAGAAATACTTGCACCCAAAAAAAGAAGGAGAAGAAAATGGACCACACAAATCACTGTGAACAAGCTGCAAAGGGCCTGCGGCATGTTTGTCAAAACTGACCCGATGATGTTTTCCAATAACACAACCGACACAAACACCATCTCTGCATGAAACAAGAGGAATACTAGTCACCATCTGTTGATTACATAGTTGTTGCAATGAGTGATAGTTTAGATGACCAAACCGCTCATGCCAAATTTTTCTCAAGTCATCGCTATGAGCAACAAAAACTAATGAAAAAGATGATGACCCAAAGTTGTCAAAATTTTACAACCTAGTAATATCATCAACNCAAGAACATGCTTATGATATTTTAGATCCTTGATTACAACTTGGTGAGGTGAAAACTCTACGGTTTTACCTTCACCTGAATGAGTGATTTGATATACTGATAGAAGGTTACAATAAAGACTTGGAACACATAATACATCATTGAAATTATTGTTTTCTACTTGAACTATTCCAGATCATTCAACAGTAAGAGATCTATCATTACCAACAAATATTTTATTGGTGTTACATTCATTTAGAGAAGAAAATATGTCTCTATCTTTAGCCATATGATAAGATGATCCAAAATCAATAAGCCACTCATTAGAAGAAGAAGTAGAAGTTGTGTTGAAGAAGAAACCAAAAGCATAAAGTGCATGTCCACGAGAAGAAGAAGAAGAATTAGAATCAATATTGATGTTGTGTTTCTTCATCGTTGCTTCTAAAGTTGCCATCTTCTTGAAACATTTGGACTCATCATGACCATCTTTATCACAAAAGTTGCAATGTTTGTCAGTCTTCTTACTTTTATATTTTTCTCCTTTGTCACCATTAGGAGCGGAAGTTGTCTGAGGGGGTTTGGGACCCTTATATTGCTTGTTGTTGTGGCGAGGATGTTGCTTCTTGAGATTCTTGGGTTTATCTTTCTGATGGAGGAATAAGGCTTTGTTGGAGGTACCTGCAGTGCTGATCACTCCAAGTTGTACAAGCTTATCTTGCTCTCTAATCAAAGCATCACAAAAGTTCTCAAGACTAGTTTTTTGATAAGTTGTCCCTAGAGCCTCTTGCATGGCATAAAAGGTAGATACAAACACATACTATGCACTACCTAGCTTAGAAATAATAAGATAGATGCAACGATCTTCTTCTATCTTTATTTTACATTCTTCACATAAAGTTCTAAGTGTTTTAAACTTATATGGATAGTCTTCAATGCAAGAAAAATCATTTGGACTTAAAGTCGGTACTTGATTTTCTAACTGTTGTGCTCGAATAATATTGTGTTTACCAAAGACAGATTCAATATTTTCCCAAGCTTCTTTGGGTTTATCAATTGATTGAAGGTGGAACCTTAAATCACGAGAGATGTACATTCTGATTAATTCATGTGCTTTGTCATTCCTATTATCCCATTTGACTTTCTTATCAACATCAGTGGGTGTTGTTTCCTTTCCCAAGGTAATCATGTACAAGCCTTTACTTCTTAATAAATCCTCCATATGGGATTTCCATTGGAAGTAGTTGGTGTTGGTAAGAAAGAGATTACTTGTAGAAGCCATATTAAATATGCAGATAATGTGGATTTAAAAACTGAACCTGATGATCTGGATGGAAAGATCTCGAAAAAATAGGTGGTTTTAAAAAAAAACAACATTGAAAACATACTTCAGATGTGAAAGTTACGTCATTTAAAAAAAAGAGGCATAAACAGTAACCAAATGACCACGTGGTGGTGTAAGTTGTTTTATGAAGTGACCCACTTTTATAAAGAGAAGTGGAGATCACTTTTACAATGAAGTTACTTTATAAAAGAAAAGTTGCATGCAAAATAAATAACTCTAAAATAAAATATTAAAGTTACTTATAGTGATTCACTTTTATACTTTAAGTGAAATACACTTTACAGTTTGAGCATGAACCTTTTCAAAAAAAAGTAACAAGAAGAGAGACTTGAACTCAAGACCTCTTACTTAATAAGGCAACTTTTAACCATATGGTCTAGCAAAACATATTGTGTTTTTTAGTAAGAGGATTGCTTTTGTTGTTGTTCTTGTTGATGACATTGGAGAGCGTGCTAAAAAATAACTTTTTTCACACAAGAAAATAATTTTGCTTCTCGATGACAACAAGGGTTAGATCTCAATTAGCTTACCCGAAAGATGCACCTTTTCCTATTTGTTTCTGATTTTCCGAGATCGCATAAGGCGCAAGGAAAAGAGCATACGCATATCTAAAAAAGTAACTACCCGAAATCAAATAATATAAAACCAAAATAAAACCAAAATAATACTCTGCAAAAATTTTAAAATGTGTATTCAAGCTATATACCTTTGGAGCTTATTGAAATGGTTGTATCTTGGGCAAACATAAACCTTTTCGAGTGAAACGAAAAGTGTTCCTAACTGAAATGAGCGCTTCGGGCACAATGGAACAGTCCTCTCAAACCATAAATGTACGAAAATGACAGAAAATGGAGATGAGGAAACCCGAATTCACAATCTCGATCTACAACAGGAGTGGGTCTTCAAACATGCTCTGATACCATGTTTGACAACACATGTATTCCAATAGAGGACGAACACCTTCAGTAACCACTCACACAACTAGATAAAAGATCAACACATCGATGTTTTGACGCGGTAAAACCCCTACGGGGAAACATCCACGACCCCAGCCAACGCGACCACTTGGAGCAGTTTATTAATGCAAAAGAAAAATATTACAGAGAGATTTTACAAGACAGTTTCTCACAATCGATCATCGAAAAATGACCCTCCATGCTCTTTAAATAAAGATCATGGACCAATCAGGTGTTAAGCCACAAATCAATGGCCGTTAAGATCGAGGAGAATATGAACCGTCAGATCACTCTATGTCGAGAACATATCGTGACCGTCAGATTTCCTAAATAAAAATGCATACTAATGCATACTAAAGAAACACACTTTTACCTAACGACACATTAGACCAAATAGATCTTAACTAACTCCAACGTGTCTAAATATCCTAACAACCGACACCCCTGAGGGTGATGCATGTTTCTACATTTCAAATTCTCCAGCTACAACATTATTAACTCTCTTATATAAAATCCATCATGTTCAAGACATGATTCCAAAGCATACATGCCTGCTATTGTAATGCATTTTGATAGTTTCATGAGCATGGGAAATGCCCGCCTCATTTTATAAAAGATCATTTTTATAGGGATGTTTGGTTATTTTTAGGAACACAACACAACAAGGCTACCTCATGGATACTTTACAATAGCCCAAAAGATTTTGGAAAAACTTTATACAAGTGGGTTTTCATACACTTGTGTGGCTTGCCTACAATGACACTCATGTTACTTGCACATGATTTCCTTCAAAAGTCACACAATTCTACTCGCACATGTGCATCCAACTCATTTGATGCAGTTAAGAGGCCAATCCTAGCCCAAGTACGTATAGACTAGTGTACAAGAGAAATTCGAGCTCATGAGGAGTATTTTGGCCTCCAAAAGTCTCCATCAAACATTGGGATCTTCATTTCAAATGAAAATCTTTCACACTTGAGCTAATTCTTCATGGAGCTTGGAATTTTCCTATAAATAAAATCCATGGGAAAACATTTGAAGAAGGAGAAATTATGCAAGGTTATTCTATAGGAATGAGGTTTGAGATCACTTGTCTTGCTTTCTCATCTCAACAATCCATATCCCTCATGCTTGTTTGAGCTCTTCCATCAAAGGAGCAAAGACATTTCTTCATACACACCATTTGCAAGAGAGAGAGAGAGAGAGAGAGAGAGAGAGAGGCTACCAATAAGAAAAAGGACCCATCCCAAGGAGAGTGTTGGAGCACACTTTCATCCAATATCTCCCTGTGTGCTTGTATTCATGTTCAAAGCCAATCCATTGATAAATATATGCGTAGTGTTGCTTCCCTCCAACTTATTGTTTAAATTTTATGTATCTTAGTTATTTGTTTGAATCTTATGCATATTCCTTTATTTCATGTTTCTTGCAATAGTACTCTAGTGATTGGTCATCACACTAACCATCATCTATTATATAGCTTTGCAACCTAGCTATAACAAGGAATATTTTTCTCACCCTTGTAGAAAAACCAACCAAATTCTAGTTAAGGAGCATAACTTCATCTGAATTGAGAGAAACATGGAATCCCTCATAATCCCCATATTCCTCATTAAATAAAGAAATTAAAAAATATAAAATTATTTTTATTACAGTCTTGAATCTCCTAGGTTTTGTTTTGCTTCATTGTTGAATTTTATTACTTTTCATACTTCAAGAAATAGAAGAGAAATGATAGAATACTGGAATAATCATACTCATCAAATTCTTCCCTTTCAGTTTCATTTGGCCCTTGTGCAATCTCTTAAACTTCCTCAATGAGAAGTAGGAGATGATCCATTATTTTATCACACATCTTAGTCATCATGTCAAGAACCTCAAAAGGGGATCAACATCACGTACCATCTCTTAAAGATTGGATCTTGCAATGTAGAGTCATTAGATAAGATCTTCATTTCCTTGAACACCACTAATTGATATCAATATCAATACGCAAGTAACAATACATCATATTCAAAGGTGGGTTTCATTACTAACTAGTGTCTCTAGGTGATATATGTGATAATCATATTACTTCTTTTGATAAATCTATCACATGTGTGATATTTTGATCTAGGGAACTAGAATTTGTCATCAATAATGACACCAAAAATAATTATCACCCAAATCAACACCTTAAAATACTGGTTTGAAGAAGGTAGCATTTAGATAAATCTCAAGGGAGCATTGACCTTCAAAAATGGTAAAAATCTCAAGGTAAAAGACATTGTTTCGACCTTCTTATGATGGGTTTTCTCTTCCACAATGACTAGGGATTATGACAAATGTTCTTCCATGGTGTCAAAGTGTAAAACAATAAATAAAGTGCATGTGACACTTAGTAAGGTGCATACGACACTTAAGTGCGACGTTTGGTGATGCGACATTTAGGTGTGTAACAGATGCCCCCTAAAGTGTGAGGTTAGAGGAGAAATTGATGGTTGAAACACTTTACAAAATATTAATGCAAGGGCGTTGGAGTAGGAGAGTCTGGAAGAAGATGCAAACAAACATCAAACAATATATATGTATCATCCCCAAGGTAGGCATACCTATGCTCGGAATAAACAGACTCAAATCATGGTTGTTGGCCAATACACTATAGATCCATGAAAACATTGAATAAGGATATGGCCACCAAACATACAATGTGGATCCATACCTCATTTAAATGATCCGATCATATCCACAAAAAAATACACAGGAGATACAATATGACAAAAACATAGCCACAGACCAATACAAAGTGGATCTATGTAACCTCATATACATCAGTGAGATTTCCAATATGATGGTTATACTGGAATTTGTTGATTAAGGTTGGTTGTCATTGATGTCAACCCTTGAAGAAAGACCCGTAGTACAAAGGTTTGGGTAATGGACCCAATAGTGTTTGATGTAAATATGACTCATTATTTTTTTTTCATGGTTGATAAGAAGTAAATATGGATGAACTCCAAAGTGGTCCCCTTCTGGTGAAAGCTCTCACGGGAAGACGCTTTGTGGAGTAAGAGAACCCATTCTTAATTGTGGAATAATGAGATGAAGGAAA
>SNQJ01S0052747.1:68859-95897 GCA_010110895.2 Picea sitchensis | reverse complement strand
CCTACTTATGACAAAGAAATGTACTCCATTGTGCAAGCATGCCGCCAGTGGAGACATTACATTCTTGGGAAGGAGACAGTCATCCAAACCGATCATAAGCCACTTTAGTTCATGCAGACACAGAGAAAATTTCAGAATGACCGCCATCAAAAGTGGTCCACATACTTGCAACAATTCCACCTCAACAACAAGTATAAAATAGGAAGCACCAATCGCACCGTTGATTCCCTTAGCAGACCGCCAGTCACGACACTCACCATGGTGCTAGAATATTGCGGCCATAAGACAGCTGGATGGCCCCAACTCTATGAGACAGACCCTGACTTCGCCACCACCTACCAAATGTTGGGTGCAAACACAATTGTCGATGATTTCCATCTTCAAGATGGGTTGTTGTGTCTTCTGGGCCATATATGTGTTCCATCAAGTGAGTGAGCGAAGCTGATCTGGGAAGCCCACTACAGTCGGGTGGCAGGACACTTCGATGTTGAAAATATAGTGGCGATGCTATGGAAACATTTCTACTGGCCGAAACTTCGACAGGAGGTCAGAAAGTATATCAGGTCCTACACTGCCTACTCTATTGCCAAACCGACCACTAAGAAACAGGGCCTATACACCCCTCTTCCTACTCCTGATAGGCCATGGAAATCCATCTCAATGGACTACATGTCAGGCCTCCCATCCACCAAGAGGGGAAATGACTGTGTTTTTTTGGTTGTTGATCACTTTTCTAAGATGGTGATTCTGGTTGCCTGCAAGAAGAGCATCACAGCAGAGGCCACTGCCAAGATCTTATTTGAACGAGTCTGGGTAGATTTTAGAATCCCACAAACCATTGTCTCAGATTGAGATAGTCGATTTCTCAGCACATTCTGGTCGATCCTCTGGTCACTGCTCAACACCAAGCTCACCAAATCCACGGCCTTTCACCCCTGGACAGATGGCCAAACTGAGGTTGTAAATTGAATGATTGTGCATATTCTTCGCATGTATAATTCAAAGAACCCTCGCACATGGGATGAGAGCCTGCCCTATGTCCAACATAGCTACAACCAAGCTCTGCATAACTCATCCGACCACAACCCCTTTCAAGTGGGGTTGGTATTTCAACCATTGGGTCCCATAGATGTTGCACTTCCCCTTGCGGTCACCTCGACCGACTCATCTCCTGCTCCAACTTAAGCTGAAAAAGCCACCTGGTTCATTGAGAGAATCCATCACATCCGCTAATAGGTTCAAGATATCCTACAGAAGTCCAATGAAAAGTACAAAAAATTCCATGAACAACATCATGTGCCACATAAGTTTCAGGTGGGTGACAAAGTTTGGTTGCACTTGCGGAAAGAACGCCTTACAGGACCCCATCGGAAGCTTCGCCCACTTCATTAGGGGTCATACACTATCACCAAGGATGTGGGGGATAATGATTTTGAGCTCAACATTCTTCCTTTCCTTGGCCTACACCCAGTGGTCAACGTGGATCTCCTTCACCCTTATTTCCCACCATTATTGGACACCTTAGAAGTAGCAGAATAGCTAACACCAACAGAGCTCAACCCCGACTGCATATAATAGGAATCCAATGATCAAATTGTGGACAGACAGATCAAGGGCACTCGACAACAAAGGATCCATCTTTATCGAGTCGTCAAACCAGGGCAGCTCCTGCACCAAGGCAAGTGGCTCACCCGGGGCCAAATTCAGCAGAAATTTCCTCATCTGATGGGGGACCTCAGCGCAACGGAGACCATTGATTCCTAAGAAGGGAGGATTGATCTAGATGGATATTGGTTTCCACCCACCTTTTCCAACTAGCTCAAAACGTTTTTTTGACAATTTTGGCAATTTACGATTTTTAGCAGTTTTAACTTTCGGGGCCATTTTGAGGACCTAAATGAAGGTTTTTTGGGATTGAGCTCCTTAATGATGGCCAAAGGCATGATTGAGCCCTGAAAATGAATATCCTTGATGATACCTTTTCAATGGGATATCACACGCCTAAAACGGATATCGTATGCAAAAGTTACGACCCTGAGAAGTTGATGTACTAACTTACCCAAACAGGGCCCACATGACTTTTGGCACTTCATCTCCTAGGGTTAGGTTTTTGGATGTCTAGGCTTTTTGGAATTATTGATTATTGTAAAAATCCCTTCAGAGCCTCACTATAACCTTCTTCTTGTGAATGCGCATTGTCGTCACATCTCTTCTCAGAGATAAGCCACTACCATTCCAACAAGCTTGTTTCCACTGCATTTTACAGTTTCAACTTATTTCGTTATTGAATAGAAAACCAGTTTTATTGTATCTCTATTATTTTTTGTTAAGCACCTATTAATAATCTGTATTCATTTCATTCTTCTCATAAAATCTAGATCAATAGTTCCACAAATCATAGTTCCAAAGGGAATAGTTTCAAAGGGCATAGTTCCAGAGGTCATACTTCCAGAGGGCATAGTTCCACAAGTCATAGTTCCACAGGTCACGATTCCACAGGTCACGATTCCACAGGTCATAGTTCCAGAGGGCCTAGTTCTAGAGGGCGTAGTTCCAGAGGTCATAGTTCCAGAGGGCGTAATTCCATAAGTCATATTTCTGGAGGGCGTAGTTCCACAGGTCATAGTTCCACAGGTCACAGTTCCACAGGTCATAGTTCAACATGGCATAGTTCTAAAGGCCATAGTTCCAGAGGTCATAGTTCTAGAGGTCATAGTTCCAGAGGACATAGCTCCAAAGGTCATAGTTCCAAAGGGCGTAGTTCCAAAGGGCATAGTTCCATAGGTCATATTATCGGAGGGCGTAGTTCTAGAAGGCATAGTTCCACAGGTCATAGTTACAAAGGGTGTAGTTCTAGAGGGCATATTTCCAGAGGTCATAGTTCCAGAGGGCGTAGTTCCATAGGTCATAGTTCCACAGGTCACAATTCCTTAGGTCATAGTTCCAGAGGGCCTATTTCTAGAGAGCGTAGTTCCATATTTCATAGTTGCAGAGGGCATAGTTCCACAGGTAATAGTTCCAGAGGGTGTAGTTCCACAGGTCATAGTTCCACAGGTCACAGTTCCACAGGTCATAGTTCTACAGGGCATAGTTCTAGAGGTCAAAGTTTCAGAGGTCATAGTTCTACAGGGCGTAGTATATATAATCATATTTACTAAGTATATATACCTGTACATATACTTGTATATATACATGTACATATACTTCTAGAAGTCATAGTTCCAGAGGTCGTTGTTCAAGAGGGCGTAGTTCCACATGTCATAGTTCCAGAGGGTGTAGCTCCATAGGTCATATTTTCAGAGGGCGTAGTTCCATAGGTCATAGTTCCAGAGGGTGTAGTTCCACATATCATAGTTCCATAGGTCACAGTTCCGTAGGTCATAGTTCTACAGGGTGTAGTTCTAGGGGTCAGAGTTCCAGAGGTCATAGTTCTAGAGGGCGTAGCTCCACAAGTCAAAGTTCCAAAGGTCATAGTTCCATAGGCCATAGTTCCATAGGTCATAGTTCCAGATCATAGTTCCAGAGGGAATAGTTCTAGAGGGCATAGTTCCACAAGTCATAGTTCCAGAGGGCGTAGTTGCATAGGTCATAGTTACAGAGGGCGTAGTTCCATCGGTCATAGTTTCACAGGTCACAATTCCACAGGTCATAGTTCCATGGGTCATAGTTCTATAGGTCATAGTTCCAGAGGGCGTAGTTCCACAAGTCACAGTTCCACAGGGCATACTTCTAGAAGGCGTAGTTCCACAGCTCAAAGTTCCACAGGTCATAGTTCTGGAGGGCGTAGCTCCACAGGTCATAGTTCCACATGTCACAGTTCCACAAGTCATAGTTCCATAGGTTGTAGTTCTAGAGGTCATATTTTTAGAGGTCATAGTTCCATAGGGCATAGTTACAGAGGGCGTAGCCTCAGAGGTCATAGTTCCGAAGAACGTAGTTCAAGAGGGCATAGCTCCAGAGGTCATAGTTCCAGAGGGCATAGTTCCACAGGTCATAGTTCCAAAGGTTTTAGTTCCATAGGGCGTTGTTCCAGAGGTCATAATTCCAGAGGGCGTAGTTCCATAGGTAATAGTTCCACAGGTCACAATTCCATAGGTCATAATTCCAAAGGTCCTATTTCTAAGGGGCATAGTTCCACGGGTCATAGTTCTAGAGGATGTAGTTCCACAGGTCATAGTTTCGGAGGGCGTAGTTCCATAAGTCATAGTTCCACAAGTCACAGTTCCACAAGTCATAGTTCCACGGGGCGTAGTTCTAGAGGGAATATTTTCAGAGGTCATAGTTCTAGAGGGTGTAGTTCCAGACGTCATAGTTCCAAAGGGCATAGTTCTAGAGGGCGTATTTCCAGAGGTTATAGTTCTAGAGGGCGTAGTTCCATAGGGTTTAGTACCACAGGTCATAGTTCCAAAGGGCATAGTTAAAGAGGGTGTATTTCCAGAGGTCATAGTTCTAGAGGGCGTAGTTCCATAGGTCATATTTCCACAAGTCACAATTCCATGGGTCATAGTTCCAGAGGGCCTGGTTCTAGAGGGCGTATTTCCACAGGTCATAGTTACAGAGGGCATAGTTCCACAGGTCATAGTTCTGGAGGGCATAGTTCCACAGGTCATAGTTCCATAGGTCATAGTTCTACAGGGTGTATTTCTTGAGGTCATTGTTCCAAAGGTCATAGTTCTACAGGGTGTAGTATATATACTCATATATACTAAGTATATATACTTGTACATATACTTGTATGTATACATGTACATATACTTCCATAGGTCATAGTTCTAGACGTCGTTGTTCCATAGGGAATAGTTCCATAGGGCATAGTTCCACATGTCATAGTTCCATAAGGTGTAGTTCCACAGCTCATAGTTTCAGAGGGCCTAATTCCACAGGTCATAGTTCCATAGGACATAGTTCCACAGGTCATAGTTCCAAGGAGTGTAGTTCCACAGGTCATAGTTCCACAGGTCACAGTTCCATAGGTCATAGTTCTATAGGGTGTAGTTCTAGAGGTTAGATTTCCAGAAGTCTTAGTTCCAGAGGGCGTAGTTCCACAAGTCATAGTTCCACAGGTCATAGTTCCATAGGTCATAGTTTCAGGTAATAGTTCCAGAGGGCATAGTTCTAAAGGGCGTAGTTCCAAAGGGAATAGTTCCAGAGGTCATAGTTCTAGAGGGTGTAGCTCCACAGGTCATAGTTCCATAGGGAGTAGTTCCATAGGTCATATTTCCACAGGTCACAATTCCACAGGTCATAGTTCCAGAGGGCGTAGTTTTGCAAGTCACACTTCCACAGGTCATAGTTCCACAGGGCGTAGTTCCAGAACTCAAAGTTCTAGAGGGCATAGTTCCACAGGTCATAGTTCCACATGTGACAGTTCCACAGGTCATAGTTCCACAAGGCGTAGTTCTAGAGGTCATAGTTCCATAGCGTGCAGATACAAAGGGCGTAGTTTCAGAGGTCATAGTTGTATGTATATTATTGTATGTATATATGCCCTCTGTAACTATGCCCTCTGTAACTATGCCCTATGGAACTATGACCTCTAGAAATATGACCTCTAGAACTATGCCCTGTGGAACTATGACCTGTGGAAATGTGACATGTGGAACTATGACCTGTGGAACTAAGCCCTCCAGAACTATGACCTGAAGAAATTTGAGTTGTGTAACTATGCCCTCTAGAACTATGACCTATGGAACTGTGACTTGTGGAACTACGCCCTCTGGAACTATGACCTCTAGAACTATGACCTCTAGAACTATGCCCTCTGGAACTATGACCTATGGAATTGTGACCTGTGGAACTATGACCTATGGAACTACACCCTCTGGAACTATGACCTGTGGAACTACTCCCTCTAGAACTATGACCTCTGGAACTACACCCTCTAGAACTACGCCCTCTAGAACTATGACCTGGAACTATGATTTGTGAAACTATGACCTGTGGAATTGTGACTTGTGGAACTAAGCCCTCTGGAACTATGACCTTTGGAACTCTGACCTCTAGAACTACACCCTGTAGAACTATGACTTGTAGAATTGTGACCTCTCGAACTATGACCTGTGGAACTATGCCCTCTAGAACTACGCCCTCAGAAACTATGACTTGTGGAACTACACCCTCTGGAACCATGACATGTGGAACTATGCCCTCTTGAACAATGACCTCTGGAAGTATATGTACATGTATATAAACAAGTATATGTATAGGTATATATACTTAGTATATATGAGTATATATACTATGCCCTGTAGAACTATGACCTCTTAACTATGACCTCTAGAACTACGCCCTGTAAAACCATGACATGTGGAACTGTGACCTATGGAACTATGACCTATGGAACTACGACCTCTGGAAATATGAACTGTGGAACTACGCCCTCTGGAAGTATGACCTCTCGAACTATGCCCTCTAGAAATAGGCCCTCTGGAACTATGACCTATGGAATTGTGACCTGTGGAACCATGACCTGTGGAACTACACCCTATGGAACTACGCCCTCTGGAACTATGACCTCTATAAATATGCCCTATGGAACTACAACCTTTGGAACTATGACCTATGGAACTACGCCCTCTGGAACTATGCCCTCTAAAACTATGACCTCTGGAACTATGCCCTCTAGAGCTACGCCCTTTCGAACTATGACCTATGGAACTATGCCCTATAGAACTATGACTTATGGAACTATGGCCTCTAGAACTGCACCTTGTGGAACTATGACCTGCGGACCTATGACCTGTGGATCTATGACCTGTGGATCTATGACCTCCGGAACTATGACTTGTGGAACTACGCCCTCTGGAACTATGACCTATGGAACTACGCCCTCTAGAACTAGGCCCTATTTAACTATGACATGTGGAATTGTGACCTGTGGAACTATGACCTGTGGAACTACGCCCTCTGGAAGTATGTCCTCTGGAACTATGCACTCTGGAACTATGCCCTTTGGGACTATGACCTGTGGAACTATGCCCTCTCAAACTATGACCTTTGGAACTATGCCCTCTCGAACTACGCCCTTTGGAACTATGACCTCTGGTACTACGCCCTCTGTAACTACGCCCTATGGAACTATGAACTCTGGAAATATGCCCTCTAGAACTATGCCCTATGAAACTATGACCTGTTGAACTGTGACATGTGGAACTATGACCTGTGGAACTACGCCCTCCAGAACTATGACCTATGGAACTTTGAGTTGTGGAACTATGCCCTCTGAAACTATGACTTGTGGAACTGTGACTTGTGGAACTATGCCCTCTGGAACTGTGACCTCTAGAACTATGACCTCTAGAACTACGCCCTCTGGAACTATGACCTGGAGAATTTTGATATGTGGAACTATGACCTATCTAACTACGCCCTCTGGAACTATGACCTATGGAACTATGCCCTCTTGAACTACACCCTCTAAAGCTACGCCCTTTGGAACTATGGCCTGGAACTATGACCTGTGGAACTATGACATATGGAACTGTGACTTGTGGAACTATGCCCTTCGAAATTATGACCTCTGGAACTCTGACCTATAGAACTACGCCCTATGGAAATGTGACCTATGGAACTGTGACCTGTGGAAATGTGACCTATGGAACTATGACCTGTGGAACTACTCTCTATGGAACTATGACCTATGGAACTAAGCCCTCTAGAACTACGACTTGTGGAACTACGCCCTTTGAAACTATGACCTGTGGAACTACACCCTCTTGAACTACGACATGTGGAACTACGCCCTCTTGAACTACGACATGTGGAACTACGCCCTCTGGAACAACACCCTCTGGAACTACACCCTTTGGAACTATGAACTCTAGAACTATGACCCATGGAACTGTGACTTGTGGGACTACGCCCTTTGTAACTAGGCCCTCTAGAACTATGACCTGTAGAATTGTGACCCATGGAACTATGACCTATGGAGCTACACCCTCTGGAACTACATCCTCTAGAACTATGCCCTCTGGAACTATGACCTCTGGATTTAATCCCTTTGGAACTACACCCTTTGGAACTATGACCTCTAGAACTATGCCCTCTGGAACTATGCCCTCTGGAACTATGCCCTCTGGAACTATGACCTCTTGAACTATGACCTCTAGAACTACACCCTATGGAACTATGACCTATAAAACTGTGACATGTGGAACTATGACCTGTGGAACTTTGGCCTGTGGAACTACGCCCTCTGGAACTATGACGTATGGAACTATGACCTGTGGAACAGTGACTTTTGGAACTACACCCTCTGGAACTATGATGTCTAGAACTACACCCTGTGGAACTATGACCTGTGGAACTGTGACATGTGGAACTATGACCTGTGGAACTATGCCCTCCAGAACTATGACCTATTGAACTTTGACCTGTGGAACTACACCCTCTGGAACTATGACCTCTAGAACTATGCCCTGTGGAACTATGACCTGTGGAAATATGACTTGTGGAATTTTGACTTGTGGAACCCCTATGGAAGTATGACCTCTGGAACTCTAACCTTTAGAACTATACCCATAGAACTATGACCTGTGGAACTGTGACCTGTGGAACTATGACTTGTGGAACTACGCCCTTTGGAACTATGACCTGTGGAACTATGCCCTCTAGAACTATGATCTATGGAACTACGCCCTCTGGAACTACATCCTATGGAACTATGACCTATGGAACTACACCTTCTGGAACTATGACCTCTGGAACTACGTTGTCTAGAATTGTGACCTGTGGAACTATGACCCTAAATAGAAAGAGACGTCCTATTGAGGTGACAGTGATAGGATAGTCTCCCATTATGCCAAATTTCTTTCCTTTTACCTTCTCTTCTAGCCTTGGCCTGCTTAGTTAAGTGTTTTCGTAGGACCAGAAGAGAGCAACAACAACTGAGGGCTGTCACAAGTGTGGCAGTAGGAAGTTGAGTGTACAAGGATACTACAACAACAGATTTGGGGGCTGACAACTGGCAATTTTGAGGGCAGTGAACAATAGTGTTTAAGGGTTGTTTGAGGGTAGTGAACAACACGTTTTAAGGGTTGTTTGAGGGAAGTGAACAACAATGTTTAAGGGTTGTTTGAGGGCAGTGAACAACATTGTTGGAGGGATGTTTGACATAGTTAGGCATGATCACTCTCCCATCCTCTATTTAGGTAGTGAGTGCACATGAGCAAAGGGTTGGTTAAAAGAGATTTGATCCTAGGGTAGTACTGCATTGAATCATTGAGGATTTGTGGGATTATTATGTAATAGTTTCTTTCATATCTCCTTCCTTTTATGTAGATCAAGTTGTCATGTTAGTGCTACAACTAGAGATATGGGTGGATTAATTTTTCATACTTCATTGTTGGACATTTGTCTCCACCTTGATGTTTTATTTGGATATGATATAATAGTGAGGCTTTTTCTATAATCTATTGTAATCTTAGTAGAATTTTAATAGGTGGTGACCCTTATGTAGTTGACTATATTGATCACTTCTCCAAAATACAATGTTCCATGCCAATTTCACTTACTTTATTCTTCGATTGGTAATGTATATGTAAGGGTATATCTTTGGATTTCTCTTTCTTTGTCTCAACTCAACATTTAATTCGTTTAATCAACAAATCATCTTCTGGGGTTAGAGTTTTGGATTTTATTTATGTTAAAAAGGCCTTTGGAGCCTTACTGTAAACATCTTCTTCTTGTGAATGAGCATATTCGTCACATTTATTCTCAGAGATTTAAGCTACCACCATTCTAGTGAGTTCATTCACTCTGTATTTTTACAGTTTATGTACATTTCTCTCAGTAATAGAAATTGTGTATTATTGTATATCTTTGTGTTTCTGGCAATATTTATGTGTATTTCATTGTTATATGCTCGCCTTCATTTTAATCTCAAAATAATCTGAATCAAATAGTCTAATAGTTACGAATGTTATCAATAACATAATTTTGTTACATATATAGTACATGTATAACTTCCGCACCTCCACAAATAGGTCACACGTTCAGAAATAATATATATTAAATAATATGAAATATTATATAATTTTTGTGTAAAAATAATTTATATTCAATTTTAATAAATTTAACTTAATATTAAAGAAAACTAATTAATTTAAGAATGCCAAAGAATTTCCAATAGACCACATGTCCACTATGTGATGCAAAAACAAACTAATCAATTCGAGGACAAAATAGTCCAGGATAATATATCTCTGAAGATACTAGAGTAAGATAGTAAAAAACTTATGACAACCAGAATGATAACCAATACATCAGAATAATAATTATTGTATATCCTTACACTCTACAAATCTAAAAACTTAGCAGCTAAGCTAAAGATGCTTGCTTCATAATTTGATATGTAACTTTATTTCATTTTTTAGATTTTGAGGTTGTGAAATTTAAGAACATATAGTCAACACTCTGCACCTCCACATAGGTATAGGCCAGTGGAAGGAATAATAAACTCTTAATACAATGTGCATAGTTTATGCACCTCCGCACATGTATATCCCCCACATAAAAACACTTAGTCTAATAGTTATCATTGTTATTAGTGCATGACAATATTATATTATTGATGACATTGATAACTATTTGAGTTGTGGAGTTGTGGGAATGCATTTTCCTATTTATATTCATTTTTAATAAATTTCCTAAGCTCATATTTCATGAGGTCATAGTTCTTGACGTTATAGTTCCCGAGGTCAAATTTCTCAAGGTCATAGTTCCTCAATTCATAGTTCCTTAGGTCAAAGTTTTTGAGGTTATAGTTCCTGAGGTCGAATTTCATGAAGTCATAGTTCTGAGGTCAAAGTTCTTGAGGTCATATTTCTTGAAGTCAAAGTTCTCAAGGTCATAGCTATTGAAGAAAAGTTCCTTAGGTCATAGTTGTTGAGTTCAAAGTTGCTCTGATCATAGCAACTGGGGTCAAATTTCTTGAGGTCAAATTTATTAAGCTCATAGTTCCTAATTTCAAAGTTCCTCGGGTCATAGTTCCTAAGTTCAAAATTATTGAGATCAAATTTTATGATGTCAAAGTTCTTGAGATCAAAGTTCTCGAGGTCAAATTTATTCAAGTAAAATCTCTCGACGTTATAGTTCATGAGGTCAAAATTCCAGAGGTCCAAGTTCTTAAGGTCATAGTTCTCGCACTCATTTAATGTGAATGGGTGGTGTTCTCATTTAATGTCACATGGTGTTCTCATTTAATGTGAAGTAAAATGGGAAATCACAAAGATGGGAAATGTGTTGGACAAATGAGAACTTCATTAATATGCATAAGTTGAAGCTCAAGTACATTCTTCACACGGTCAATTTTTTTCTTTCAAACACAGTAATTACCCATACTCCCCTCATATATGTGATTACCCTTGCTTGGTTCATTGTAGTGATCCTTGGATATAGCCTCTTGAGCTATCCCAAGCTATCCATTACTGAACTACTAGAAGATGTCCAAAAAGAAATTTAGATGCTCTTTTTATAGGGCCTAGACTTCATATAAATCAACTCATTAAAGTTTAATATGCCAAACAGATCCACATCATCACTAACTAATCATAGTTGACCATGTCGACTCAATGCACATCATCACTACCAACCCTTTGGATTTATGCCAAGGTGTCTATGTTGTCGTCCCCTAAACCTTAATTAAATACTAATAAATATTACTAAAATTCAACAAATAAAAAAACTAAAACGGGAATACCTTTGGGTGATGCACGATGGCCTATATACCAAATATGCTCCTACATCAAAAACTCATTTATAATATATAAAATCAAATCCTATATTTTTTTTTCTAAAATGATGGATCTACCTATATTATAGATGAAATTTAATGCAATTCATTGTAAGATGTCAAATTTGACAAGCCGTTGCAATTGAGAACCAACAATTGTAAAATTATTAGCTCAAAGAACTCTTCTAACTATCCATGCATTGTTGAAATGAAAAATATTCTTATGCCCTAATGCAACTTCTATGATCAGCTATTCCAATGGTCTATAAAATATAATCATAAAACTTTTCTAGATACAATATATCTATTAATTTATTGATAAACCAAATATTAGATACGTTTAAACTTAAGGGACGGTGATATACTATTCAATGGTCTATAGAGTATAACTAGCAAACTTTACTACATAAACCTATATTAGCATTTTCAAAAAAAATATGACAAATAAAAAATTTCTAACTTTAGTGTATACAAATTCCAACCAATATCTTTGTAAGGAATTTTATTTTTTAACATATCAATGTAGTAGAGTATACAAAAATCTGCTCATTTTCTATGTAGTTTTACAAATTTAAAGTATTCAACTATAATTGGACTACACAACAGACCAACCCCAAAAATGCCCAACCCATTATATTTTACAATGAAAATTCAATAAACAACATCATCTCCACAACACTTATTAAATCTAACAATGTTTAGAAAAATGACGTTAAACAAATCATTCATATATTATTAAATACCTTTTCATTGCCATGGTTTAGTGGCTTAATACAATCTTTACAAGTAATTTAAATGAGGTATAGGTTATCAAATACTTTTGAATAGTTTTCTATAGTCCATGTGATGGGCTTCAATAAATGTGAAGATAAATAAGGGTTTGTTAACATTTTGGATAGAAAGAGAATATATATAAAGTTCAATTTCTTATGGAGTAATATTGTTTACCTTTGCCTAATTAAAAATAAATTATTTAAAAATTTAAAATAAATTAAGGAATCATTTCAAATTAATGATTTAAGTTTGAGATTTTTGGTTTTCTTATTAATTTTATTCTTAATAGCTTATGCAATAATATAAAAGAATTATTTGTTGGTTTCATTACATTGTTAAATGTGACTGTTATAATTGTAAATGAGATGGAATAAGTGTATATCAAACAGTTTTTACAGTCTTGCAATTAGATGAAATGAAAAATGGTCTTTTTTTAACTATATTTTTTATTTTTTATTTTTGTAATTTTTATAGTCTTGCAATTAGATGAAATGAAAAATGATATTTTTTTAAACTAATTTTTTTAAATTACAAATTTGATATTGTAAATAAATTGTAAATTTAATTTGTTATATACATCCTATTATATTAGTTAAAAAAATACCAAATCATGGAATAATAATTCCCTAAGCACTTTAACAGTTTTATCTTTTGAAAAAAAAATTGGCATATTTTTGTGACTAGTTTTGCCATAACCAAAAATTTAGAGGAATTGTTGGAATTGCAAATATTAGTTGAGGGATAAGAGTTTTTCACGGTGCTTAATCATTTATGCATTCAAAAATGCAATTTCAATATTGCAAAATTGCAATTTCACCAACAATTTATGGTAATGATTGTTGAAAAAGATCCCAAAATATTGAACTTTTAAACTTGTTCCACTTTAATAATTCAAAAATATTAATTTTTATTTTTTTTTCTTTTTTTTCGTATATTTTTCAATCTCATCCCAAGATCATTGGTATTCCAAAATTTCTCTAATCTCTTATTGCAGAGTGAAAAGTATTTTAATAAAATTTATTATAGTTTAGTTATCAATTTACAATGAATACAATTATTATTAACTATTATTTAGATTTAATATATATATAATTGAATTCATATGTTACAATTGATATTAAACATTTTTAAAAGTGGTAAAACTTATTATAACTTAATAATTTGGTAGGTTAGAATTCATTGTAAATATTTTTGAAAACTATAAAATTTATTATAATTTAGTTAATAAAATTTATATTAAATGTTTTTAAAAGTGATAAAATTTATTATAATTTTTTCCCAATTTATTATAATTCATTATAGTAAAACTTATCATAACTTAATAACGTAGTGCTTATTTATTATAAGAACAATTATAATTAGCTAATTATTCTTTGTATCAACTACATTATTTTGTTATGTAATCTTATTTTTTCGTCGATTTTATAACCATAAAAATTTGATTTTATTTCTTCAATTTATGAATCTAAACTTTTATAAAACAATATATTAAAATTTTATAGAGTTAAAAATAAAAAGTTATAGAATCAAAAAATGTTACCAGAAGATTTCAATAATATTTAATAAAGAAAAAAATAAAAATTTTATAAAATAAAAATATAAAAAAGTTATGAAATAAAAGGATGACATTGTATTACAAAATAAAAATATAAAAAAGTTATGAAATAAAAGGATGACATTGTATTACAATTAAATGAAGAATTATCATAACTACAAAATTTACAAATGTATTTTACTTAAGAATAAATATTCTTTTCTAAATGTAAAAAAAATATTAATGTTTTTTTATATTAATGTTTATTGATATTAATGTTCATGTTCATTTATACTAATGTTTCCATTTATGGTTGATGGACATCTTAACAAATTATAAATTAATAACTGAAAGAGAGTGGATTTGAATAAGTTTAATTAATAGTCTATAATACCCTATCCTTGTAGTCGCTTCTATACGATGTTGAGATTTTAATAGGGTTGTTACAATTACGTATTATAAAGGTGTTATGCTTTTGTTTTTTGTTAATGATTATACAGCATTTTCTTATGTTATGAATTGTTAAGTGGTGATCAACAATAATGAACTTTATTTGATTGTTTTAGCGATCTTATACTCTATGTAATGATCTTAGCGATCGTAGAAGGAGAACTAATTTATAATGACTCTATGTAATGATTAAATTCCAATAATCATGACTTGCATATTAACATAATAGTTTAAGGCGCAAGTTTCGCAACTTAAGTAAGTTAAGTAGATAATCGTGTACACCTATTGTTACGCTAGAATTATTCAAATTGATTAGTGATAATATATCTTGAGTTTAAAAAAAAATATGAAACATTGTAGCATTGTTTTCAATTTTTTGTTCAATTAGCATAAAGATGGTGTTTACACCCTTGGCCTATGTTCTTTATTTCTATCATAATTTTTCTTGTATAGGAACTCTTCTTTATTCTTGAGTACGAACTCTATGGTTTCTATTTATTGGGGTAAATTGTTTTGGTTCTTATCAATCGTATTAGCTCATTTTTCTTTTATAGAGTGCTTCTATTCATTTGAGATATTTCCATTATTTTCCTTGTTTGTCTCTTGGGTCAAGGCTAGCTCATTTCTTACATTATGGATAATACCTTTAAATATTTCTCCAACACCTCATTTTTCAACATTCTTCAAGGTTGATGCTCCTTGATTTGATATGTCAATATTATCCATTTTCGTTTGAACTTTTCTGAGGATAATCTCAGTGTCAGGTTTGTTTCTATCATAATTTTTCCATCTATGTTTATTTACTCATATATCCGTCCAAATATTCTATTTGTGTAGCTCTCATAGCATACTTTACATTTGTTGGCATTGCATTCTTGTAACATTTGATTATAATTGGGTTATTTGGTATTTATCTTCCAAAATCTGATTTAAGATCTTTAAAAATCGCAAATTGAAGTCTCTAATCTTACCACCATTTTTCAAATGGATTTGGGTGAACTGTGTGAAAAAAGTATGGTATTCAATTGGGGTTCATACATAGTCATGAACATAATCTCAAAATCATCAAATGACAAGATCGACTGGGTAGGAAGAGACATGTACCATTCATAGGTCGGGCCTATTAATGTCTACAAAATAAATCTCACCATTACGTCGTCATGTTGTATTAGATGGATTTCACAAATAGTTGGGAATTGATCGATATTTCTTCTTGGGTTCATCACTCCAAGTCCTGGAAATACTGGAAAGACTCCTTGTGGGAGCATAGGAAGTTGATGTTGTTCCCCTAAAATATTTGGTTTGATATTTCTAGCCCTTATTTGTGGGAGTATTTGTCTCTCATTTCTATCTTCATGATTCTTAGGGATCTCATTTATTTCTTCTTTGTCACCCATTGTTAGAGTTTCTCTTGTCTCGGATATAGAACTTTCTCAAAGTTCAGGAATAGGAAGTTTTTTACTCTTACTTATTGTTATTAGACCCTTGTACACTTCCAACCTTTTCTTAAATTAAATCTCTTTGTCTTTGTCTTCTTGCATTTTCTCTCTCTTCTTCGTGAGTGACAATTTTCCATGATCTTTAAATTTTTTCTTGTTGTTTTCATTGCCAAGTTATACAATTCATGTAATACACTTTCTTGATTCCAAGACCATTTTGTAAATTTGGTTGATTATGGTTAGGTTGAGTCATTAGATATCTGGTTTGTGAAACCAACATTTTTATCTCCCTAGTGTGGTCGCCAAAATTTTGATCTAAAAGACTATTTTATAGTCTTAAGGTAAACCCCACAAGGATATGAATCCATCTATGTTTTTAGAGAGGTGGTGTAATATCCCTCCATTTTTGTAATGACCCCCGTCGTTACAACAACATGTGGCGCATAACAAGAGCAATTGTTTTTTTAAAGTAGGAAAGTAACAACGACAAACAACATATCAACACAAATTGACAATGAACACAATGCACACAATTCAAGAAACATACAACATAACAACCTAGCATACTAACACATCACGCAGCAGGATGCAACATATGAAAATCAATCAGACAAAAATAAAAATGACTACCCACTCGTCCTACCGTGCAAGATTAGGACCTCCAGGACACATAAGCAATGCTCAAACCCAGGTTCCCATCGATGTTGACCATTTAATGTCTCAAGGTTGACGACTTTTCTAAGGAAGAAGGAGGTGTCTACATCTCGCCCGACACAAGCAAGATCAAGCCTACCAAAAAGGGGCAACATCAATCAATCCCAACACAACCAACATCAAGTGACATCGATAACTAGAACCTTCATGGCGAGCGAGGAACAAAATCACATTCAAGCATCATAGTGCAATTTACAAAACATCAATTCGATTATCACATCACCATCATCGAGAAGCGCATTTCCAAACCTAGGTGATCATATGCACTCATTGCTCAATCAAGCTAAATGAGGCGCAAGGTAACTATTCAATATAGGTTGAGAATTGTGCAACACTCTATGGATATCATTAACATTTTACCACTGTAAGACGATTTCAAGCAAAATATATTCAACCTCAACCTGTTGTTAAAAGCATAATAAAATTTACCAACCTTCCTATTAAAATATGACCAGATTTAACCATGCTTGACATCCTTAGTGCCATCTATAACAATGCAAGGCTTAACTTAAAATGCATCAATTCTTTTCCCAAATATAAAATATAACAACGCTCTTTCTTAAATACAACAATGTTGAACTAAAATATAACAATGCAGATGTGACAATGCCTTACATAAAATATTACAATGCTTAACCTAAAACATAACAAAGATTTTATTAAATTACAATATGTATTAATGCCATAACCTCTTCAGTGATTCCAATATGTTCCCAATTAGCTCCCTGATGTAGAAACTATCATTTATTATCAAGGGACAATCACAATTGACCCAACAAAGCGTTATAAAACAATTAACTAACAAAAGGGATAACTGCAACATTCATCATTGGAAATATATTTGTTTCAGAAGTAATTAAAGCAGTTTAAGGCAGTAACCAATTACAGTATATTCCCTGTTTCAATTCCAACAATAAGCTATTTACTGCCTTAATTGTCCCTTTCATAAGATAAGACTCTATTCTATGACTATAGAGCCAACATACCACAATCAATATCGACTAAAAAAAGTGAAAGTACAAAAACTGGAAATCTCCACCGTAAAGAGAGACATCTACTGCATAAAATGGAGACAACAACTGTATAAGGGTGAAGTTGTCATCTGTGCGTCGGTTTAAAAGTGGCAGTCATCAAGATTTATTAGACAAGATTTCTATCAATAAAATTTAGAAGAAGAATAGTAATTAATCAACAAGGTTTAATTTAACTATTGGTTAGTTCCATTAAAAATAATTAATCCATTAGAATGTTAACATGTTTCTCCTCCCTTTGTTAAATTAGGGTAGCAAGCATTAACACTGTGCATGGAATTACAAGGAAGATGTGGCAGCGAGGAGGCCGTCGGTTCTAGCAGAGGCTGTAGCAATCTCGTGGGCTGACCCACTAAATGCGTGTCAGCTAGCATGTGTTGCACAAGTCTGGGGACCTCCGCTACAGGGAAGGGATCTCAAGCAGACCATCGGTGACTTAGTAAACTGGAAAAGTTTTGCGTTGAAAACGTTCAGACAACGCTAAGACCAAGGTGGGAGAGAAACATAAGTATTTTCACCTACTAAAGCAGTTAAAAGTTGGCTTTACTGGACTGTTAGGGCATCGTTGTCCTCTTGAGGCGAGTTGTTACAAGACAGAGATGTCAATCATGCATCGAGGTCCAACAGTGTTCCAATGGACTGGTACGAACTGTAGAAGTATGTTGTAAAGGGGTCGTCAAGACCTGAACCTACGACTCATATGGGTGCTCCAAGTCTTAAATCTCAAGGGCTATACGACCAACTATCAAGGGAGACTAGTGGCAGAGTTGGAACGAAATGAAATAGGAGAAAACTCTCCAATTTATAAATCCAAGGCGGAGCTCTTTAGGTCTCCTCTCCGGCTCGGAGACGCACCCATTAAGTAAGTAACTAGGCACTGAGTAGCTCCTCTGCTACCCATAACTAATCAAGCAGCGAAGTGCAGAAAAGCGCACCGAAAAAATGGATTCTAAGTCTGGAGTGGACTCTTGGGATACTCAGCTTACAAGACCAGCTATCAACAAGGACCTTCTTTCTAATTCTGTCAGTATGGATGACTAACTCTCTCCACGAGAGGTGATAACTCGGAGGGAAATAGGAGAAAGGTGGAGGCTGCAGGATCTGGAAAATGAGATCAGAAAAAACAAATCGTGGGGATAGGACCTTGTTGTGTCAAGGTTTTTAGGTAAAAAAAAAATAACGCAATTGTCTGGGGGTAGAATTGTTAGAAGAAGGACGTCATTACCGGGTAATAATGCAGCGATAAGGAAGTCATTTTTCAATATAAACCTTGAAGGTCCATCAAAGAAATTTAATGCGTAAAACACCTAAGAGTGTTATTCCGCCATCTCGATATGGAATCATAGTAAAATCTTTTTACAGCGATGGTTATTAAATGCTGATTAAAATTTAAAACTAATCGCAAAGGTGGAATAAGAATCTCACACCTTAAACTGACAAGTACAAGAATCTGTGCTACAAGAAAAAGGGCATGTGGTTCATTTAAATTCGATATGTACAGTGGGGAGGAGCATTAGGAAAAATAACTTACATTCCATTTAAATCTCATACGAAAATATTCTCACTAATTTGCTTCTACTAAACTTTACCACTAAGCTGGAATAGAATGCATCTGAACAACAAGTAAAACTACTATCCAAAAACTCCACACAACCTTCTTCATCATAAGGATTCATATAAAGAAATTTAAACCATTTTTTCTTTTATTTTTAAACAAAACAATTGTGCTTTCGTACCTATAACTGATGGCGAATAACCGGAAGTCGCTATCTTTCATTTGCGCTCTATCTGAGTCCTTCTTTTTCTTTGTCCAAGTACTTCTTTCCAACCATTGATACCTCACCAGTACCTGCCAACCAATGCTAGGGGTACTATTTTTCCCCCTGAGCCCCCCAAGCCGCAAAGGGGCCACACACAGAATAATAGAGAATGATAGCTCCCAGCTCACCTTGCAAGGTCGAGCTACCACTCAATATCTGAGCTAGGTATCCCAACTCTCACAAGATAAATTTAGACAAGATAGAATTCTGGAAACGTAACCTTACGTGAAGCAGACATGATCCATACTCCTCCTCTGCCATCCTTTTTATAGAGTTTTCAAGTGATTACTTTCCCAAACCCTCATTAGATTCCTTTTTCATTTATTTAATTAGGAAAAACCTCCCACGTACACATGTCGCCCGATCCCATAGTTGCACCAGAAAATCAATTTATTAATTAATTAAATTTTCCTATTTCCCTCACCCACCTAAAAGCGTTCCTAAAAACGCTTCTCGGTGTCCCATTATTCCCTTACAATTCTTAAATGACTTATGCCTTACTTAAATCCTAGTTGAGTTCACAAATAGAAAGTTCCAAATGATGGATTCCTTACTAAGTTATGCATTCTGCTTTCTCTTTAAGTTTCCCCTTTTCTTTAAGTTTCTCTTTTTCTTTAATCTTACCCCTTTTTATTTTTAGTAAATTTAGAATTATCAAGTTTAGACAAAAACAACCATTTACCCTTTTAATGAATTTAATTCTCCATTATAATTTTTACTTTTATAATTAAAGTTTGAATTTCTTACCCCCTTACTTTAATAATTAAGTTTGAATTTCCTTACCCCCTTATTGTTACATGTCTATTTAGTTTTCTTTTTCACGTGTTCACCACTTAGACCTAGGTTTTAATTTCACTAGGTTGGGAGATAATTTTTAAGGGAAAATTAGTTAAACTTCACTAGGTTGGGAGATAGTTTTTAAGAGAACAATTAGTTATTAAACTTTACTCATACCATCATCTATTTTAAGGTTTACTAGGTCCTAAGGAGGCATAGTTTTCTAAGCCCTAGGTTTATTAACTTACCAGAGTTAAAATCGCGATGTGCCCTTTAGGAAGCACAACGTGCTCCAAGGGTGCCACTCACATTTTTTTGTTTTATTTGTGCGACGTGCCCTTC
This sequence comes from Picea sitchensis, assembly GCA_010110895.2. NCBI lineage: Eukaryota > Viridiplantae > Streptophyta > Pinopsida > Pinales > Pinaceae > Picea > Picea sitchensis. Next base: position 75,285 of record SNQJ01S0052747.1, on the reverse strand, counting down.
AAGAGGCACTACGTGCTCCAAGGGTGTCACTTGCCTCTTGACTGAATTTGGTAGACATCAAACCCCTAGAGTCAATACTTCGTCAGGTGACCTTGTGGGAGACTAACGACCTCTAAGAAATAAGGACCATGCCTTATTGTGCACCCCTTAGAATCATTATGAGCGACTGTCACAGTCTTCCCTCATGGCATCATGGGTGCTCTCAAACTAGGTAATCGTTAACCTACAGTTCGAGCCATGGTGGGAGTGCTAGTAGGTTGTGGCAGGGTTGTTGCCACACCTCTCCCTCAATGTCTCTGATTGTAGTGCGTGACCCCTTTACTCCAAATGTGAGTCTAGTCGACAAGTTATTGCCAGCCTGCATCTGTCAATGAAACATGTCAACGATAGCAATAAACATCATAATATCTAATAATATGTACATATGTCACATCAACAACATTCAAACCCTAACAATCCACTCCATGACTCGATCTAGAGTCCAACAAGTTTCATCGATGCCTCGGCATCCTCTAAGGTCCAGAGTTCTGCACACTCAAGAGAACTTAGTTAATATCACATGTCGATGTAAATACAACAAGAATAACATATCATCAAATCCACAATATATCATAATCATAATCAAAACAACCAATAGTATAATGACCTAGATCACTTGCATGCAAGTGTCCTCAAAGAATAAGTCTGTTTAGTGCGTGTAAGAGTGAGATGTTACAATTTTAAATATTATAATAATTTTGAATAATTGTGATTTTGGATTATTATGTTGGGAAAAGACTTAAATCATCATAAACATTTGATGGTGTGAAATATTTGTGTAAATATTATTTTCATTTTATTTTATTTTACTAGAGATGAATTGATGAGAAAATTCAATTATAAAAAGAATAATTATTTATTCCATGGGAAAAGTGAAAAAAGGATAAAAACCACTAGGGTAAATCTTTTCCATGAGGGCAAGTGTAAACCTACTCCCAAGAATGTGGGAGATGAGGGAAAAAATCTAACATAAAGTTAGGCCAAGACACCCAAAAGGCTAACTTGAAAAAAAAAGACCTAGGAAAGTTATTCTCTTCTTGGTAAAGCAAGAAGAAAGAGACAATTAGTGAGTTTTAGTACACACCATTCCACTCTTAAATATAGTTATTTGATACATAAAAGGCTATGTGGTGGAAGATTGATCCAAGATTGTATACATGGACATTATATTTTTGATGATCTTATTTAATTATACAACTGTGACATACCAAACTAAGGCTCAAATTGCGTAACTTTATGTAAGGTAGATTAACGAATTGTTGAGTACATATTGATATGCTTCCTCATCATCAAAATTATTCCTTTATTATTTATGAATGTAGTTGTATGAGTGTAGATGTTGTTTAATTCCACGTTGAATTGTTCAATTTACGTTGTGTTATGATTAGGTTAGTTTACCAGGTAAATGTTATCGCAATTTATAATTGAAAAGAGATAGAATCAATTGGATCAATGATTTTGATCAATTTTACCAATGAGTTACATATATTCATTATTGACATTAATTAAACTTGTAATGATTATCATTAATGCCTTACTTGTTCGTTGATATGAATGTTTCCATTTATGGTTGATGGTTATCTTAACAAATTATAAATTAATAACCGAAAGCGAGTGGATTTGAATAAGTTTAATTAATAGTCTATAATACCCTATCCTAATAAGGTTGTCACAATTACCTATGATAAAGGTATTATGCTTTTGATTTTTGTTAATGATTATACAACATTTTCTTATGTTATGGATTGTTAAGTGGTGATAAAAAATAATGAACTTTATTTGATTGTTTTAGCGATGTTATACTCAATGATCATAGAAGGCGAAGTAAAAATAATCACGACTTGCATATTGACATAATAATTTAAGGCGCAAGTTGCGCAACTTAAGTAAGTCAAGTAGATAATCTTGTACACCTATTGTTACGTTAGAATGATTCAAATTGATTAGTGATAATATATCTTGGGTTTAAAAAAAAATATGAAACATTGTAGCATTGTTTACACTTTATTGTTCAATTAGCATAAAGAGGGTGTTTACATCCTTGGTCTATGTTATTTATTTATAGCTTGAGTGGGTCTAATGGTTAAGAATATGTGTTTCCTCTTAAGAGGTCATAAGTTCAAATCTAGAGGGCGGTAGGGTATGTATACCTCCGTAGACTTTACCAGTCAAATCGTTGGGTGGAGGGGGGTCCCTTGTCCCACAAACAAGGGGGTCTCATACACCAATTTGGTGTGGCTTGGCAGTGACCTTAAAAATAGATTATTATTATTATCATAATTTCTTATCATTTATTCTTGTATAGGAACTCTTCTTTATTCCTGAGTACGAACTCTTGGGTTTCGATTTGTTGGGGTAATTTTTTTTGGTTCTTCTCAATCATCTTAGCTTGTTTTGCATTTATCGAATGCTTCTATTCATTTGAGCTATTTCCATTATTAGCTTTGTTTCTTGGTTTGAAGCTAGATCATTTCTTACATTATAGATAACACCTTGAAATATTCCCCCACCAACTCCTCATTTTTCAACATTCTTCAAGGTTGATTCTCTTTGATTTGATATGTCAAGATTATCCATTTTTCGTTTGAACTTTTTCGAGGACAATCTCAGTGTCAACATTTGTTTCTATCATAATGTATTCCATCTTTGTTTCTTTACTCATATATCCATCCAAATATTCTACTTGTGTAGCTCTAATAACATACTTCACATTTGTTGGCATTGCATTCTTGTAACACTGGAGTATAACTGGGTTATTTGGTATTTATCTTCCAGAATATGATTTAACATATTGAAAAATCGCAAATTGAACACTCTAATCCTATCACCATTTTTCAAATGGATTTGGGTGACCTGTGTGAAAAAAGTTTGGTATGCAATTGGGGTTTCATACATAGTCATGAACATAATCTCAAAATCATCAAATGACGAGATTGATTGGGTAGGAAGAGACATGTACTATTCATAGGTTGGGCATATTAATGTTTACAAAAAAAATCTCACCATTTTGTCGTCATGTTCTATTAGATGGATTTCACAAACAGTTAGGAATTGGTCGATATTTATTCTTGGGTCCATCACTCCATCTCCTGAAAATACTAGAAAGACTCCTTGTGGGAGCATAGGAAGTTGATGTTGTTCCCCTAAAATATTTGGTGGGATATTTCTAACCCTTATTTATGGGATTATTTGTCTCTCATTTCTCTCTTCATGATTCTCAGAGATCTCATTTATTACTTCTATGTCACCCATTGTTAGATTTTCTCTTGTCTCGGATATAGAACTATTTCATAGTTCAGGAATTGGATGTTGTTTACTCTTACTTTGTAATGTACCCCAAATTTCACAAATTAAAAAAAAAATTAAAAGGGGCAAACTACAGTCTATTATGCCCGACAAATGTCGTGACACAAGAATAATTAAATCTTAAAACAGTCAATATATATATATGGTAAGTGTATCATTGTCATAACTCAGTCTAAAAGGGTTGCAAGAGATCTTAAGATCCATACATCGTTTTCCATTAGGCGTCGTTACTAGCATTAACATTGTAATGTTACTATAATAATAACTAGGCCTGTCAAGGTCCATAGCCTAGGCCTAACCTGTGCAACCCACTCATATAAGTCCTAACTATATTTTCTAAAACATATAACCAGGAACTTTATAAACTAAAAACGTATACACTATACACTAGCTACACTTTATGTAAATCAAATCTTGAACACTAGCATACATTGAAATAGACCTAGGTCCTAACCCACTAAGTCTAAATTTCTGCGCTAGGGGTTTGTAATGTTCCATAGTGGTTCTACCATGTTGAAATAAAATTATAATAAAACATACAATCAGAACCCTATTTACATGTAACACTAGTCTGCATTACACATAAACTTATGTCTTGTACACAAATCAAGAAGCATTAAAGGACCAGTCACCGAATAGTCGAACCTAGCCTTAGGCATTAAGTTGGTTGTATCCATTAATGGTGGTAGGTCACCTTTGATCTCCAGGTATGACGTTTTTTGCAGGGAGGAGCCACTACAGACTTTCCACCTAGATTGGATTCACATGGTAGCGAGAGGGTGGCGTACCTTCCATCCTCCTCCACTATCATGAGGCACGAGGTGCCATTACCCTTCGCATTCATTCCATACATTTTTTTTCTCTGTGTTTTTTTCCCGCAAAGGTAGGTTTATGTGACTATGGTAGCATGGTAGTCATGGGGTGTTAGACCGTTTCTCCATAGGGAAAGATGGCCACTGTTTGTTCGATATTCCTCTTGGCTCTTTGGGTAGAACTAGTAGCAAAGGCGCTTAGCCGGTTTTCTTTCATATCATGGAGGTCGCTGGTTTCAAATATTATTCTCGTCTTGTGCACAGTAAGATCCCTTCCTCTATGTATCATATTTCACATACTTGTCGATTCAATATAGTTGTTTCATTTATGTTTGAAGGAAGATGTTCCTCTGTCTAATTTGATTTAGACCAGAGATTGTTGTGAACGCGCTCTTTGTATTACGGGAGTTCTATGTCCCAAATATTTATTTATTTTACGCATTCCTTATGCAATGTCTTATTGTGATGGCCAAGCTAGATATAATGTACTTATTTTAAGTCTATTTTCCCTACAGTATACCTAATGTTGATGGAATCTCTATACAATGCGCTCTCCACATCCCACTCTCCATTATAACGACACTACATTGAAGGGCTCTCTGTATAATGTGCTTCCATGTCCCATTTCCATTATACTGATACTGTGTTTAAATATCTCTCTGCACAATGTGGTTTCCATGTCCCATTTTTGTTATAACGAGACAGTGTTTTCCATCTCCCATTTTTGTTATAACAATACTGTGTTTGAAGAGAATTTTTTACAAGTTCAACATCTGGTTTAGCTTTTGTGATTTTCTTTCAAAATCTACAAGTCTTCCAAGCTGTAACCCTATGGGTTCCTTCCCCGTTCACCCATGGTTGGAAACCCTAATCCCTTGTAATATTTTGTTTGGTTTTGGGTCTATATAGAGGCGTAGCCCCACGTTTTTTAATGGTAGCTTATTGTGTAAGGAAAAATACTATTAGTTTGTTATCTAATGAGAAGTATTGATAAATAATTGTTGAATAGCCCCATGCCCCATCCTTTTGTTCGACCAAAACCATTCTTAACTTGCATTCTGTAAAATAAAATTTACTCCATAATATAGGAGACAAAATATACCCTCGTTCCTTGAAAGGAAATAATACTCTTCGAATAAGATTATATGTGTTGATTAAAAGAAAATTGGGTGCCTATGGAGAGAGGATAGAGTTCCTTTGTCACTGCTAAATTATCGTGGCCATTCGACAGAGGTATAAGATGTTGGTTAAATACTTAATCCATTCAGAAAAAATATTATATATCCTTGTTGGTTTAAAATTATGATTTGTAGAATTCATCATAGGTCAGGCATGTTACTTGCATGCACTAGGATATCTTGTCACGGTTGGGGCCAAACTCACATGGAATTCCTTTTAAATTGTTCCATAAAATTTAAGTTAGACTCACACAGAGTCGTATCTCACTCTACATTCTTGTTAAATTCATGCATGGTGTGATATTGTTTAACTTGTTAGATCTCACTATGTATTAAACAAATTGATCTCTATTTAATTTTAATAAATTCATTACAAAATTCTTTGGCTCTTCGTAATGGGTCTTCTCTTGTACACTTTCTTTGAAGTAATACTTGTGGAATTGTTAATTTGTTTACTTGCCTGTGTTCTAAAGTAGCTCTATTTAAAATAATTGTCTCACGGTATTTCAGCCCTCTGTAAGGAGTTTAATTACTCTTCTCCAAAGTAAATCCGTTGGCTATTATATCTCTAATTCTCATTTCTGTTGGTATTCCTTTTACCTTGTCAATCTTTTACTTTATCAAACTTGTAACTCATAGGTTATTAATATTATTGTTCTCAATTGAAAGATTTTCTTATGTTTTACTGCTTATAATTTAGAAAGTATATAAAATGATGATGGGTCCCTTTCGTCTTGAAAGGGAACCCATCTGGTGAATAACGCAATTGCTCCCCTTCTCGATCTTGGATTGATGGCTTCGCAAGTCAGTGAGGATGCTCCAAATGAGCATCGAAACCCAAGTTAAGTAATTTTAATTCTTTATTTGATGCACATTTAATAAGTGTGTACATTAGTAAGATACTAAAATCATTTATATGTTTGTTAGAGGTTTGGGAGGCACCCCATGCACTTGGAGAAGTATGTGGCCTATCCACAAAAGGTATTCGGGTTCCATCTTCATCCACCAATCCTTGCGAGCATTGACAAACAGACTTATGTATCTCTTTAAGTTTTTTGTTTCATATAGATACGGAGTTTGGGTATTCAAGG
>SNQJ01S0052747.1:54490-68809 GCA_010110895.2 Picea sitchensis | reverse complement strand
CAAGAGGAAAAAGACAATTAGTGAGTTTTAATACACACCATTCCACTCTTAAATATAGTTATTTGATACATAAAAGGCTATGTTGTGGAAGATTGATCCAAGATTGTATACATGGAAATTATATTTTTGATGATCTTATTTAATTATACAACTGTGACATACCAAACTAAGGCTCAAATTGCGTAACTTTATGTAAGGTAGATTAACGAATTGTTGAGTACATATTGATATGCTTCCTCGTCATCAAAATTATTCCTTTATTATTTATGAATGTAGTTGTATGAGTGTAGATGATGTTTAATTCCACGTTGAATTGTTCAATTTACGTTGTGTTATGATTAGGTTAGTTTACCAGGTAAATGTTATCGCAATTTATAATTGAAAAGAGATAGAATCAATTGGATCAATGATTTTGATCAATTTTACCAATGAGTTACATATATTCATTATTGGCATTAATTAAACTTGTAATGATTATCAATGTTTCCATTTATGGTTGATGGTTATCTTAACAAATTATAAATTAATAACCGAAAGCGAGTGGATTTGAATAAGTTTAATTAATAGTCTATAATACCCTATCCTAATAGGGTTGTCACAATTACCTATGATAAAGGTATTATGCTTTTGATTTTTGTTAATGATTATACAACATTTTCTTACGTTATGAATTGTTAAGTGGTGATAAAAAATAATGAACTCTATTTGATTGTTTTAGCGATCTTATACTCAATGATCATAGAAGGCGAAGTAATTTATAATGACTCTATGGAATGATTAAATTCCAATAACCACGACTTGCATATTGACATAATAATTTAAGGCGCAAGTTGCGCAACATAAGTAGATAATCTTGTACACCTATTGTTACGTTAGAATTATTCAAATTGATTAGTGATAATATATCTTGGGTTTAAAAAAAAATATGAAACATTGTAGCATTGTTTACACTTTATTGTTCAATTAGCATAAAGAGGGTGTTTAGGGGGGTCCATTGTCCCACAAACAAGGGGTCTCATACACCAATTTGGTGTGGCTTGGTAGTGACCTTAAAAATAGATTATTACTATTATCATAATTTCTTATCATTTATTCTGGTATAGGAACTCTTCTTTATTCCTAAGTATGAACTCTTGGGTTTCGATTTGTTGGGGTAATTTTTTTTGGTTCTTCTCAATCATATTAGCTTGTTTTGCATTTATCGAATGCTTCTATTCATTTGAGCTATTTCCATTATTAGCTTTGTTTCTTGGTTTGAAGCTAGATCATTTCTTACATTATAGATAACACCTTGAAATATTCCCCCACCAACTCCTCATTTTTCAACATTCTTCAAGGTTGATTCTCTTTGATTTGATATGTCAAGATTATCCATTTTTTGTTTGAACTTTTTTGAGGACAATCTCAGTGTCAACATTTGTTTCTATCATAATTTATTCCATCTTTGTTTATTTACTCATATATCCATCCAAATATTCTATTTGTGTAGCTTTGATAGCATACTTCACATTTGTTGGCATTGCATTCTTGTAACACTGGAGTATAACTGGGTTATTTGGTATTTATCTTCCAGAATATGATTTAACATATTGAAAAATTGCAAATTGAACACTCTAATCCTATCACCATTTTTCAAATGGATTTGGGTGACCTGTGTGAAAAAAGTATGGTATGCAATTGGGGGTTCATACATAGTCATGAACATAATATCAAAATCATCAAATGACGAGATCGACTAGGTAGGAAGAGACATGTACTATTCATAGGTCGGGCCTATTAATGTATACAAAAAAAATCTCACCATTATGTCGTCATGTTCTATTAGATGGATTTCACATATAGTTAGGAATTGATCGATATTTATTCTTGGGTCCATCACTCCATCTCCTGAAAATACTGGCAAGACTCCTTGTGGGAGCATAGGAAGTCGATGTTGTTCCCCTAAAATATTTGGTGGGATATTTCTAACCCTTATTTATGGGATTATTTGTCTCTCATTTCTCTCTTCATGATTCTCAGGGATCTCATTTATTACTTCTATGTCACCCATTTTTAGAGTTTCTCTTGTCTCGGATATAGAACTATCTCAAAGTTCAGGAATTGGATGTTGTTTACTCTTACTTTGTAATGTACCCCAAATTTCACAAATTAAAAAAAAAAATTAAAAGGGGCAAACTATAGTCTATTATGCTCGACAAATGTCGTGACACAAGAATAATTAAATCTTAAAACACTCAATATATATATATATATATATATATATATATATATATATATGGTAGGTGTATCATTGTCATAACTCAGTCTAAAAAGGTTGCAAGAGATCTTAAGATCCATACCTCGTTTTCCATTAGGCGTCGTTACTAGCATTAACATTGTAATGTTATTATAATAATAACTAGGCATGTCAAGGTCCATAGCCTAGGCCTAACATGTACAACCCACTCATATAAGTCCTAACTATATTTTCTAAAACATATAACCATGAACTTTATAAACTAAAAACGTATACACTATACACTAGCTACACTTTGTGTAAATCAAATCTTGAACACTAGCATACACTGAAATAGACCTAGGTCCTAACCCACTAAGTTTTAATTTCTGCGCTAGGGGTTTATAATGTTCCATAGTGGTTTTACCATGTTGAAATAAATTATAATAAAACATACAATCAGAACCCTGTTTACATGTAACACTAGTCTGCATTACCCATAAACTTATGTCTTGTACACAAATCAAGAAGCATTAAAGGACCGGTCACCGAATAGTCAAACCTCGCCTTAGGCATTAAGTTGGTTGTATCCATTAATGGTGGTAGGTCACCTTTGATCTCCAGGTCTGACATTTTCTGCAGGGAGGAGCCACTACAGACTTGCCACCTAGATTGGCTTCACATGGCAGCGAGAGGGTGGCGTACCTTCCATCCTCCTCCACTATCTTGAGGCACGAGGTGCCATTACCTTTCGCATTCATTCCATACATTTTTCTCTCTATGTTTTTTTCTTGTGAAGGTAGGGTTATGCGACTATGGTAGCATGGTAGTAGCGGGGTGTTAGACCAATTCTCCATAGGAAAAGATGGCCACTATTTGTTTGATCTTCCTCTCGTCTCTCTGGGTAGAACTAGTAAAAAAGGCGCTTAGCCAGTTTTCTTTCATAACATGGAGGTTGCTGGTTTCAAATATTACTCTTGTCTTGTGCACAGTAAGATCCCTCCCTTTGTGTATCATATTTCACATACTTGTCGATTCAATATAGTTGTTTCATTTATGTTTGAAGGAATATGTTCCTCTGTCTAATTCGATTTAGCCCAGAGTTTGTTGTGAACATGCTCTTTGTATTACGGGAGTTCTATGTCCCAAATATTTATTTATTTTATGCATTCCTTATGCAATGTCTTACTGTGATGGCCAAGCTCTGTATAATGTACTTATTTTAAGTCTATTTTCCCTACAGTATACCTAATGTTGATGGGATCTCTATACAATGCGCTATCCACATCCCACTCTCCATTATAACGATGCTACATTTAAGGGCTCTCTGTATAATGTGTTTCCATATCCCATTTCTGTTATATCGATACTGTGTTTGAATATCTCTCTGCACAATGTGGTTTCCATGTCCCATTTTTATTATAATGAGACTATGTTTTCCATCTCCCATTTTTGTTATAACAATACTATGTTTGAAGAGAATTTTTTACAAGTTCAACATCTGGTTCAGCTTCTATGATTTTCTTTCAAAATATACAAGTCTTGAAAACCGTAACCCTATGGATTCCTTCCATGTTCACCCATGGTCGGAAACCCTAATCCCTTGTAAGATTTTGTTTGGTTTTGGGTCTATATAGAGGCGTAGCCCCGCATTTTTTAATGGTAGCTTATTGTGTAAGGAAAAATACTATTAGTTTGTTATCTAATGGGCAGGATTGATAAATAATTGTCGAATAGCCCCGTGCCCCATCCTTTCATTTGACCAAAACCATTCTTAACTTTCATTTTGTAAAATAAAATTTACTCTGTAATATAGGAGACAAAATATACCCTCGTTCTTTGAAAGGAAATAATACTCTTCGAATAAGATTATCTGTGCCGATTAAAAGAAAATAGGGTGCCTCTAGAGAGAGGATAGAGTTCCTCTGTCACTGCTAAATTATCGTGGCCATTCGACAGAGGTATAAGATGTTGGTTAAATACTTAATCCATTCAGAAAAAAGATTATATATCCTTGTTGGTTTAAAATTATGATTTGTAGAATTCATCATAGGTCAGGCATGTTACTTGCATGCACTAGGATATCTTGTCATGGTTGGGGGCGAACTCACATGGAATTCCTTTTAAATTGTTCCATAAAATTTAAGTTAGACTCACAGAGTCATATCTCACTCTACATTCTTGTTAAATTCATGAATGGTGTGATATCATTTAACTTGTTAGAGCTCACTGTGTATTAAACAAATCGATCTCTATTTAATTTTAATACATTCATTACAAAATTCTTTGGCTCTTCGTAACGGGTCTTCTCTTGTACACTTTCTTTGAAGTAATACTTGTGGAATTGTTAATTTGTTTACTTGCCTGTGTTCTAAAGTAGCTATGTTTAAAATAATTGTCTCACGGTATTTCAGCCCTCTGTAAGGATTTTAATTACACTTCTCCAAAGTAAATCCGTTGGTTATTATATATTTAATTCTCGTTTCTATTGGTATTCCTTTTACCTTGTCAATCATTTACTTTATCAAACTTGTAACTCACAGCTTATTAATATTATTGTTCTCAATTGAAAGATTTTCTTATTTTTTACTGCTTATAATTTAGAAAGTATATAAACTGGTGATGTGTCCCTTTTGTCTTGAAAGGGAACCCATCTAGTGAATAACGCAAATGATCCCCTTCTCAATCTTGGATTGATGGCTTCGCAAGTCAGTGAGGATGCTCCAAATGAGCATCAAAACCCAAGTTAAGTAATTTTAATTCTTTATTTGATGCATATTTAATAATTGTGCACATTAGTAAGATACTAAAATGATTTATATGTTTGTTAGAGGTTTGGGAGGCACCCCATGCACTTGGAGAAGTACATGGCCTGTCCACAAAAGGTATTCAGGTTCCATCTTCATCCACCAATCCTTGCGAGCATTCATAGACATACTTATGTAGTTCTTTAAGTTTTTTGTTTCATATAGATACGGAGTTTGGGTATTCAAGGAACTCAAAAAATGTAACATTTTGATCCTTTGATCTATTGATGGTAATAAATATGTATAACATTTTTTGTTACAAGATATGTACTCTATTGTATCAAATGTATTCCTTTCATATATGACAAAACATGTGTTAGGATTGTTATTCTTTTATTCGGCATAACAATAGAAATGATAAAGTAGTTGTGTTTATATATATATATATATACTACTATGTTAATAACATACTACCACAACTATTTTACATAGTGGCAATCATATCCACTAATATGGCTATCCAGTTCTTTCAAACAGATTTGTTTATAAATGCAATAACAAAGATTACAAGTAACAACTGTATAATACTAAAACAACATTAGACCATTAGAATAGTACCAAATTTAAATACACAGTTGAAATACATATCTGAAAAAATTGGTGCTGGAAAACAAAAGGAACGTTCAACCATGTTCCACCCAACTGTAGAATAGAACACCTACAATCACTTGTCTTGATCACCCTCTAGCCTGACCATGAGTCCATAAGGGTGAACTGAATTATCCTACATAGCTATATTCAGCATCAATAGATCATAATATGCCTTGACTCAAACTAAAAGTTGTCATAACAACAAACAATTCTCAATCCTCCAACATATTAAGTAGTGTCCTGCCTCCCACATATGTCATATATATTCTTGTGCCTAGGTGTTTCCATTCCTTTCCCTCCTTGGGGAAATTCACAACTTTAAAAATATCTGATTTTTAGGTGATGCTAGTGGTCAAATTCAACTTCTTCCACTTGTAAAAGTCATCCCCAAGGTAACTCAAACCTATTCCCCACTCATGGAGTCACAATCAGCTATTTTTAACCTCGCTATTCCATTTGTCTTCCAGCATTAAATTTATTAAAATTTTGTCTCATACATGTGTCCAATAAAATAAGACAGTTGGGAAAGTCAAATATTTTCCCAACAGTCATCAAATAATTAATTACATAATACAAAATTCGAAATATGGATTTTCCATAAATGGCAAAAAAATTCATAATCCGAATTTTCCAAAAATGGAAATTTATTTCAAAATTCAACATAGAATTAAATTTTCTAAAATTTGAGGATATTACATCCTCTCCCCCTTAAGTACAACATTTCCCTCAGTTTTCATTCCTCTCTCGGAATAAGTTTGGATAATATTTCAACATATCTTCTTCCAATTCCCAAGTGACCTCCTCGGGAATAAAGTGCTTCCATTGCACTTTTACATGGGCAATGGCTATGTTCCGTAGTATTGTTTATTTCCTGTCCAAAATCCACAGAGATTTCACTTGGAACTCGCCTTTTGGTTCCACTTGCATCATGTTCCAATAAATGATGTGAGTAGGACCATGAATATACCTTTTTAGTAATGAAACATGAAAAACATTATGAACTTTTAAATTTGTAGGAAGTGCTAGTTGATACGCGACGGGTCTGATTCAAGCTAAAATATTGAAGGGACCACAAAACATTGGTGCCAACTTTGAAAAAATTCCTAGCTTTAGAGAGCTCCTTCTTTCTTTGACTTTTAGATATACATGTTCCCGAATTTGAAATTCTTGATGTCTTGTTTTTAAATCTGCATAGTTTTTTTGTCGGTCTTGGGCCTCTTTTAAGTTCTATTGTACTCTTTTTACCATTCTCTCCATTTCCTGGATCATTTACTGTCCTACCATAATCTTTTCAACTATATTATCCTAACTAATCGGGGTTTTGCATTTCCTTTTGTATAATGCTTCGAAGGGTATCATCTTAGCTGATGTATGATAACCATTATTGTAAGAAAATTCAACTAAGTGAATGTACTCCTCCCACTTAGTTGGTTTCATCCTTATTTACATTTGCAACATGTCTTCGATAATTTATTTTGTTCATTATGTTTTCCCATATGTTTGTGTATGGTATCTTGTGTTGAAATTCAAGTTAGTATCAAATACTTCAAACAATTCCTTCCAAAAATTTGATGTAAATTTGACATCTCTATCAGAAATCACCATCTTAGGAATTCCATGCAATCTAAATATTTCTTTCATAAAAATTTCAGTGATATTAATCTCTTTAAAATTAGATGTCATGGGTATAAAATGTGAATATTTTCTTAGTTTATCAATCACTACCATATTCGAGTCATTTTGTCTCTGAGTCCTAGGAAAACTTGTGGTGAATTCCATCGAGATAATCTCCCATTTCCATTCTAGTATAGGCAGTGGTTGTAATAGACCTGTTGGATGTTGATGTTCATCTTTTACCTATTGAAAACCTAAGCATTTATACAAACGTTCAACTATTTCATTCTTCATGCTAGGCCAATAAAAAAAAATCTTAAGGCTGTTATTGTTTTCTGGTATCCTAGGAGACCATAATATGGATTTTTTTGTAGTTTGTCAAGAATTATTCTCTTTAAATCAACGGAATTAGGTACATACAACCGGTTTCTGAACCTTAAGAGTCCATTTTTATTTATACTCAGATATATTTTGTTCAGTTTTTTCACATTTCCTTGCAATTATGTTGTTGTTTTAATGTAATTTTCTCCATTACTACTTGTAGATTTTATTCTTTGTTAGTTATCATTTTCTGCTTTGCTAATAATTTTTTCATAGATTCCATTAGTCCTCCGAATTAGTGCATCTGTAAATTTGTTTTCCTTACCTTTGATGTGTCATAAATCAAAATCAAATTCACTTAAAAAGGACAACCATCTTGCTTTCCTTGCACTGAGATCTGGTTGATTGAAAAAATATTTTACACCACTATTGTCCATTAGTAATAGAAATTTTCTTCCCATTAAATAATTTTGCCACATTTTTAATGCATGAATTACGACCGCTAATAAAAAATCGTGAGTCACATAATTTCGTTCATGTTATTTCAGTTTACATGATTCATACCAGATGACATGTATGTCTTGTCCTAACATGCCTCCTAATCCCCCTTTTCTTGCATCCACACAAACTGTAAAATCTTTATCGAGATCTACTACCTTTAGGATAGGTGGTGTAGTTAACAGTATTTTTAGTTTATCAAAGTTTTCCTGACACTTTTGTGACCAAGTAAATTCTATTCCCTTTTTCTATAGTGATGTAATCGAATACACGATACAGGAAAATCCTTCGATAAATCTCTGGTAATAACTAAGAATTCCCATAAATGATCTGATGTATGCTACATCCTTAGAGATAGGCCATTCCATAATGGATTTTATCTTCTCTGGATCAACTGAAATACCATCTTCAGATATTACATGTCCTAAGTATTGAATCCTTCTTTGATAGAAGTCGCACTTATAAAACTTATCATACAACTTATGTTCTCTTAAAGTCTGCAATACTATTTTTAGATGTTCTTCATGTTCTTCTTTTGTTTTTGAGTAAACTAAAATATCATCGATAAAAACCAGCACAAATTTATCCATATATTGACTTAATATACTATTCATTAAGCACATAAAGGTTGTTGGCACGTTAGTAAGCTCGAATGGGATTACAACAAACTCACAGTGTCCATAACATGTTCTAAAAGTTGTTTTATTTGCATCTTAATCCTTTATTATGACTTGGTGATAACCAGACCTTAAATATAGCTTAAAGAATGTCTTTACTCCTCCAACCTGGTCAAAGAGATAGTTAATTATGGGTAAGGGATACTTATTCTTAATCATCATTGTATTCAGTTGTCGATAGTCAATACAAAGTCTCAACGTCCCATCTTTATTCTTAACGAATAAAATTGGTACTCTCCAAGGTGAAACGCTTGGTATGATGTATTTCGTATACATTAGTTATTATAACTAAATTTTCAGTTCTGTTAATTCTGGTAGGTTCATTCTATAAGGCACCTTGGATACCAGGGGAGATCCAGGTAGTAGAACGATAAAGACATATATCTCTCTTCTTAGAAGTAGTTCTGGTATTTCATCTACAAATACATCTTTGAACCCATGTAGGAATGTAAAGTCTTATAAACCTGGTTTGTTTTCTTCCCTTAGGAAGTTAGTTACTTGTACAACATAAATTTGGAAACCTTTCTTCATATATTTTTTAAATTGCATCACTGATATTTTTCTAACAAAAATTGGTTTTCTGAGTCTTTGTACCGTTCTAACTGTGTTATTTTCATCTCTATACACAAACGAGTTTTCATAACAGTTTAATATCATTTTATGTTTCTCTAACCAATCCATTCAAATGATTAAATTGTAAGACCCCTAAGGTAATATGTTCATATTTAACTTTGTATTTTGACCATCTATGCTTAGTTCACAGTGAGAAATAAAATATGTTACCTTTCGTTTGGTCCCTGTTGTTAAATGTACTAACCACGACTTAGCATGCTTTGCCTTCTTTAACTTTTTCAATTCAACTAAAGATGGATTAATATATTTCAAACTAGCCCCTCGGTTAATTAGTATAGAAACATTGTGGGTATGAATTTTACCTTCAACTTCCACAATAATGGATTGATGATCTGCTTGTCTGCCATCCAGAGCTACATTGATTTTATGCACACTTCTACCAATATCTCCAACCGTTGAAGCATATTGAAGGTTATGGACTGAAGTTCTTGCCGTGGGATTTAGGAATGGAACATTTCTCCTCGAGTGGGGCTCTCCACACTCCCAACACTTCAATGGTTCTCTGAGACTATCCCCAATCTTCTTGACTCCCAGGTTAACTGGTCTATTTCCCCCTTGGACATTCGGTGTATTTGAATGATAATCCTTCATTTGGAAACCTTTCTCCATATTACAGAAAGGGGTTGGTTGGAATCCTTTCTTATGTTGATTCATTTTGTCCTATTTCTTATATTTCCATGCCTTGGGAATTTCAAATCTTTGTTCGTACTGATCATAGCACATCCAAGCCTTTCTAAACACTTCATTTAAAGACTTGGGATTTTCAAATTCAATTATTTCATTGTACAAATGTGGTAGGAATCTCAAGAAGCTTTGTATTTTTACTTTGTCTTCTTTGATGTATGGTACAAACCTCAACAGATCTAAAAAATTATTTATTAGATCGTCCATGGCCATTTGTCTGATTCAAAGTTCATAAAATTCCTTAGTTTTTCTTTCATAATAACTTTATGATAAGTACTGCTTCTTGAAATACTTTTTAAATTCTAACTATCACATTCATTTTTATTTCAATCCCTTAGCTAATTTCAGGTCATTCCACCAGATACTAGCCTTTCCTTTGAAGTTGTAAATGGCCATTGTGACTTTCATATTACTAGATTTGTTATAAATCTAGAAGTATTTCTTTATATCTAGTAACCATGCTTCATCATCCTCACCAATCTTCGATTCTCCATCAAAGGTGGAAGGTTTTATTTTCTTGAATTCACCTTCAAGGTGGTCTACTTGTTTTCTTTTTCTTCTCGTAGATTCTTTGTTTTCTGTCATGTGTGTGTCTTCAAAAGAAATATCCTCCTTTTCTGTTTTATGACTATAATTCTTAGAGGACATTTTGTTGATCTCTTCCTCTTTTTCATTGTCCTTTGGACTTTTATTTGTCACTATACTACGTAGAAGCATTTCATTTATTTCCAACTTATCTTCTTGTGCTTTCTTCAACTTTTCATTATCTGCTTTAAATCCTTGTAGTTCCACGATGAGGTTTCACATCATTTCCAAGCCTTGAGTGGCTTAACTTCTTTCATTTTTATGCTCTAGGTCTCTAGGAAGTCCTTGGTTTGAATTCCCTTCAAGTCTGTCTCCTTCCTCATTCTCTGTTGACATTTTCACAAGAGAAAAATTGTTTTTTTTGTTTGTAACAATAAATGTGTTTTTTAGATTTTTTTTAAGGAAAAAAATTAAAATTCTAGTGTTCCCCTTAGGTCTAAGCGTTGTAATCTTTAACTCTGATACCATATGAAAAGTACCCCAAATTTCACAAATGAAAAAAAATAAAAATAAAAGGGGAAAACTATAGCCTATTATGCCCGACAAATGTCGTGGCACAAGAATAATTAAATATTAAACCAATAAATATATATATATGGAAAGTGTATCATTGTCATAACTCAGTCTAAAAGGGTTGCAAGAGATCTTAAGATCCATACACTATTTTCCATTAAGCACTGTTACTAGAATTAACATTGTAATGTTATTATAATAATAACTAGGCATGTCAAGGTCCATAGCCTCGGCCTTACCTATGCAACCCACTCATATAAGTCCTAACTATATTTTCTAAAACATATAACCAGGTACTTTATAAACTAAAAACCTATACACTATACACTAGCTACACTTTATGTAAATCAAATATTGAACAATAGCGTACATTGAAATGGACCTAGGTCCTAACCCACTAAGTCCAAACTTCCATGATAGGGGTTCGTAAAGTTAAATAGTGGTTATACCATGTTGAAATAAACTTATAATAAAACATGTAGTAGGAAACCTGTTTACATATAACATTGGTCCGCATTACCCGTAAAATTGTGGCATGTACACAAATCGAGAATCATTAAAGAACCGGTCTTCGGATAGTTGAACCTAGACTTAGGCATTAAGTTGGTCGTAGCCATTAATGGTGGTAAGTCACCTTTGATCTCCAGCTCTAAAGTTTTTTGTAGGGAGGAGACACTACAGACTTGCCTCCTAGACTTTTTTTACACAACAACGAGAGGGTGGTGTACCTTCCATCCTCCTCCGCTATCATGAGGCATGAGGTGCCATAAACCTCTTCATTCATTCCATACATTTTGTTCTCTGGGTTTTTCTCCTGTGATGGTAGGGTTATGCGATTGTGGTAGAATGGTATTTGCAGGGTGTTAGACCAGTTCTCCATAGGCAAAGATGACCATTGTTTTTTCGAGTTTCCTCTCAGATATCTTAGTAGAACTTGTAGCAAAGGCGCTTATCTAGTTTTCTTTCATAGCATGGAGGTCACTAGTTTCAAAGATTACTCTCGACTTGTGCACAATAAGCTCCCTCTCTCTATGTATCATATTTCACATACTTTCCTATTCAATATAGTGGTTTCATTTATGTTTGAAGGAATATGTTCCTCTGTCTAATTCGATTTAGCTCAGAACTTGTTGTGAATGCGCTCTTTGTATTACTAGAGTACTTTGTACCAAATATTTATTTATTTTATGCATTCCTTATGCAATGTATTACTATGATGGAAAAAATTTATATAATGTACTTATTTTATTTCTATTTTCCCTACAGTACACCCAGTGTTGATGGGCTCTCTGTAAAATGCACTCTTCGCGTCCCAGTCTTCGTTATAATGATACTGCATTGAATGGATTTCTTTCTAATGTGTTTCCATGGCCCATTTCCGTTATAATGATACCATGCTTGAAGAGGTATTTGCAAAATGTGGTTTCCATGTCCCATTTTTCGTTATAACGATATTATGTTTTCCATGTCCCATTTCTATTATAACAATATTGTGTTTGAAGGGAATTATGTACAAGTTCAACAAATGGTTCGGGTTCTATGATTTTCTTTCAAAAGAAACCAGTCTTCCAAACCTTAACCTTCTTTGTTCCTTCCCCATTTACCCGTGGTCAAAAACCCTAATCACTTGTAAGATTTTGTTTGGTTTTGGGCCTGTATAGTGGCATAGCCCCACGTTTTTTAATGGTGGCTTATTGTGTAAGGAAAAATACTATTAGTTTGTTATCTAATGGGAAATATTGACAAATACTTGTCAAA
Organism: Picea sitchensis; assembly: GCA_010110895.2. Taxonomy (NCBI): domain Eukaryota; kingdom Viridiplantae; phylum Streptophyta; class Pinopsida; order Pinales; family Pinaceae; genus Picea; species Picea sitchensis. Next base: position 55,913 of record SNQJ01S0052747.1, on the reverse strand, counting down.
TATCCCTATGCCCCATCCTTTCATTTGAACAAAACCATGCTTAACTTTCATTCTGTAAATTAACATTTACTTTGTAATCTAGGAGACAAAATACACCCTCGTTCGTTGAAAGGAAATAAGACTCTTCGAATAATATTATATGTGTTGATTAAAAGAAAATAGGTTACCTCTCTCAACAGGACATAGTTTCTATGTCATTACTAAAATCACGTGACCATTCGACAGAGGTATAAGATGTTGGTTAAATACTTAATCCATTCAAAAAAAGATTATATATCCTTCCTGGGTTAAATTTATGATTTCCACAATTCTTCATAGGTTAGGTTTGTTACTTTCATGCACTAGGATATATTGTCATGGTTGGGGATGAACTCGCAGGGATTTCCTTTGAAATTGTTATGTAAAATTTAAGTTAGACTCACACATAGTCATGTCTCGCTCTACATTCTTGTTAAATTCATGCATTTTGTGATATCGTTTAACTTGTTAGAGATCATTGTGTATTAAACAAATCGATCTCTATTTTATTTTATTCAATTCGTTACAACATTATTTGGCTCTTCATAACAGATCTTCTCTTGTACACTTTCTTTGAAGTAATACTTGTGGAATTGTTAATTTCATTTACTTTCCCGTGTTATAAAGTACCTATGCTTAAAATAATTGTCTCATAGTATTTCAGCCCTCTGTAAGGAGTTCAATTACTCTTCTCTGAAGTAAATTCGTTGGCTATTATACCTCTAATTCTTGTTTCTGTTGGTATTCCTTTTACCTTGTCAATCTTTTAGTTTATCAAACTTGTAATTGACAAGTTATCAATATCATTGTTCTCAATTGAAAGATTTTCTTATGTTTTACTGCTTATAATTTCTCAAGTATATAAACTAATGATGGGTTCCTTTTTTCTTGCGAGAAAACCCATCAGGTGAATAACGCAACCGCTCACCTTCTTGGTCTTGTATTGATGGTTTCACAAGTCAGCGAGGATGCTCCAAATCAACATCGAAACCCAAGTTAAGTAATTTTAATTCTTTATTTGATGCACATTTAATAATTTTGTACATTAGTAAGATACTAAAACCATTTATATGTTTCTTACAGGTTTGGGAGGCACCCTATGCACTTGGAGAAGTATGCGGCCTATCCACAAAATGTATTCAGGTTACATCTTCATCCACCATTCCTTGCAAGTATTCGCGGACAGACTTATGCAGTTCTTTAATTTTTCAGTTTCATCTAGATAGGGAGTTCGGGTATTCAAGGAACTAAAAAACTGTAACATTTTGATCCTTTGATCCATTGATGGTAATAAATATGTATAACAATTTTTGTCACATGATGTGTACTCTATTGTATCAAATGTCTTCCTTTCATATATGACAAAGCATGTGTTAGGATTGTTATTCTTTTATTCGACATAATA
>SNQJ01S0052747.1:31412-43904 GCA_010110895.2 Picea sitchensis | reverse complement strand
TATCACTTGGCTATTTCATAGCCCATAACCTGCAGATTAGTCTGCAACACCAACTCATACATTTCTATGCATTAACATCATATAATTGCATACTTTCATCATTTCAATTTGGTATCCCTGTACCAATACATTAACATCAAAATATTCCAATTGAATTAGATTTCACAATATCCCATAATTCATACTTTTTACACATTCACAAGATTATCATTTACCAAAATAGGTTTCATCGTATCCAACATCATGCTAATGGTATTTAAACATTCAACAATTTCTCTTTCTCACAATATGGCTCATCATATACTTCGTCATATGTCGTGCACCCCAAACAAATATCATATGCCAAAGTTACACCCCCGGGAAGTTGATACACCAAACTACCCAAATGGAGTCCACAAAATTGTTGGTTTTTAATATTCTAGTGTTAGGGTTTTGGATTTTCTTTATGCTAAAAATTCCTTTGGAGCCTCATTGTAATATACCACCATTCTAACAAATCTTTCACTCTATATTTCTACAGTTTTGTACATTTTGTTGATTAATAGAAATTGTGTATTAATATATCTCTTTGTCTATGGTGATATCTCTCATATATTTCTTTATTATACCTCCGCTCTCATTTCGTATCCCTATTTCGTAGAAAAAATAATTCGAAATGGTATTGGTAGGAATTGCATCATCAACCCTAAAAACATTGATACCCTCCCATTTGTGCCATTCCATTGCAAGCAATGTTGGAATTTCATGTGAAATTTTGTTGGGAGCACTATATAATAATAATAATAATAATAATAATAATAATGTATACATACCCTAAAGTCTACAAAAGTATACATACCCTACACCCTTTGGATTGAGCCAGTGAGCATGATAAAACTTCCAGGATAGGGAATTGAAGGTGGGGACGTAGAAATTACATTCTTTTCCATTTTGGGCACTCTCCTTTCCCCTTTTAGGGGAATATATACACTCTTCTTGAATCTATGATGATTTAAACTTTCTTTTCAAATTGTTCAATATTTTCACTAATTGTAGGAGATGATCTTCAAAATAGTGAATCAAAGTTAGATAAAATCATTTTAATTTCAATATTTTTATGATTCCAATTAACAACATTAATATAAAAACCAACCTTAAATTACTTGAACATTTTCATTTTCTCTTTAAAAGAAATATGCTAGTTATTTTAATCCACCACATTTTTTTAATGAATTTGTTAATTTTATTTTAATTTAATATAAAGATATTATCTTCCACATAAGAAGATATAATTCTCACTACTAATGTTAAACTATTAATATCACTATATTTTTTGGTCAATGCCTAAACTCATACAAAATGCCTAAGCTAATAGAAAGTCAAGGCGAACCGAGTGCTATATACCTGACCTGCAACGAATTTTAATAAGATTTAGAACCAAATACCTGACCTGCAACGAATTTTAATAAGATTTAGAGCCAAATAGACAAAAGGAAAATACTCTTACAAATGACATGTGACACAAAATTACAACAGAAACGAAGTCTCCTCACAATCAAGGGTAAGGCTTTAGCATCAAGTGCAACATTCCCCACAATCTCAAAGCCCACCACGCAGACAAGGTGGAGGGTGGATTCCTTCTGAGTGTCATAATCTGTCAGGGTTCGGCCATCCTCCAACTGCCTGCGGGCCAAAATGAGCCTCTACTTATCAGGAGGAATACCTTCCTTGTCTTCAATCTTAACCTTCACGTTATCAATCGTATCAGAGCTCTCAACCTCCAGTGTCATGTTCTTGCCTCAGGGTTCGGCCATCCTCCAACTGCCTGCGGGCCAAAATGAGCCTCTACTTATCAGGAGGAATACCTTCCTTGTCTTCAATCTTAACCTTCACGTTATCAATCGTATCAGAGCTCTCAACCTCCAGTGTCATGTTCTTGCMTGTCAACGTCTTCACAAACATCTTCGTATCACCGCGGAGACCTCCCTCCTTATCCTGAATCTTGGCCTTCACGTTATCTGAGTTCTCAACTTCAAACTCGATTGTCTTGCTGGTCAGGGTTTTGAGAAAGATTTTCATCCCTCCTCTGTGATCAAGGTGAAAAGTCGAATTTTTCAAAATGTTGTAGTCGACAAGAGTACGTCCGTTCTCGAGTTGTATTCCGTCAAAGCTCAGAATCTGTTGGTCGGGTGAAATCCATTCATGTCTCGAATTTTAACCTTCACACTGTCAATTGTGTCAGAGCTTTCAACATTCAGAGTGATAGTCTCGCCAGTGAGGGTTTTGACAAAGATCAACATTCCTCTTATAGCGACGTGGAGGCGAAGAGTGGTATCCTCCTGAATCTTATAATCCGCGACGGTTCGACCACCCTCAAGYTGTTTCCTACCCACCAAATAAAGCCTCTGCCATTCGGGAAGAATTCCTTCCCTGTCCCGGATCTTCACCTTCACATTGCCAAGAGTATCTGAGCTCTCCACCTCAAGAGTTATGATCTCTCCTTTCAATGTCTTCAAGAATATCCGCATTTTGAAAACCTAAAATTTACAAAACAAAATATCTGCACAGTGGAAGCGCACCATTACAGACTCTGCATAATCCCAGATCCTCATAATATAATACCCAATGAAACCTTAATCATTACACATAAACATGGCTGCAAACAGAGAAACAGCACGAAATCCCTGAAATAGATAATGGAGCATGAGTAACCGCCTCAAAACTGCACAAATCTCTCATCGGATAACCAAAAGTCGATCGGCGAAGGGATTAAACGTTTTACGTACTTTATAGAAAAATCACATGTAAAAAATACTCACATCTGAGCCACTCGAAATAAATAATTTCGAGAGGAACTGCAACAAACCAAAATCATGCAGCAAAGACAGGCAAGCCGATAGGATTCATGGGGGCGAAAGAAAAGGTACCTGAAATAAATTTGTTGAGAAAACGCTTCCACCGTCTTTTATGAAAAAAATTTCAAAGTTTGATTACTAGAAAGGTTTACACCTATTGATAATGGTCACATTTAATAATTTTTTAACTATAAATTTCAATTTTATGGTTATCAATTGAAGGAAGATGTTAACACATTTTTAATAACAAAACTAAATCAGTAAAAATAGGTAAGCCAATAGAATTGATGATAGTGAAAAAAAAAATACCGGATTAAAAGCTTTCGTTAACCTGTTTACTTTTTTAAAAAATTACTGTGTAACCAGTTTCGTATTCTTCATATACTTAATTTCATCTTACCAGCTGTAAACCTTTCAACTTTCACCAGAAACGAATTAGCGACTATGCTAGTTATAATCACTAAGCAAATCACTCTGAAAAGAAAAAAACACAGATGGGTTATATGCATCCAACCGATTACCCTTCGATCGGTTACAACGCGAAACAGTCGGGTAGATGGGTCGATTCCAAATCCAACCAAATAAAACGCGAAACATATCAATCGGCCAGATGAATCGAGATGTCTGGAAATTGAGGTTGCCCGGTCAAAGGCATCCTTCCAAGTTCCACCATTAAAGGCATCCTTCCAAGTTCCGCCATTAAGGTTGTTTAAAAGAAAACTAGAGCATTCTATTACAAAAAGTTCCCAACATTGAGTTTGGACATAGTTTCTATTGGATTTGCAGACAATTTTTACCCCATACGAAGCGTGACGAGTACTCTTATCCCACGCCTTAGAAAAAACACAGTGACACCATTAAAACAATTGGTGAAGTTTTACTGTGCTTTTGCTTCTTTCTTGGAAGTTATTGGAACAAAGAATTCCGATTGTACAGTTCTATTAAGTTTTATTAACCGTGGTCCGATCTCAACTCATGTCCACTGTTTTCGTTTCCTATTAACACAGATGCATAAGGATAGAGGAAATGGTTGGACAACTAAGCTACACATTTTTATGTTTTAGTTTTAAGAAGAAAAAATGAATTGCTTTAGTAAAATGGTAGGTTGTCTCATTGGCAAAAGATATAAGATGATGGGATTGAAGAATATTTTTTATTTAGAAAGGTATTGGTAACAAAATGTGTCTCGATTTGATGAGAGGTAGAGGTTTATGGTTTCACCTTATAATTCAGGTATATTTCTCCATGTCCAAATAAAAGAGTAGATTAGGTAATCAAATAAAAAATGGCAGAACTTATCAATGATATGGAAGGTAATGGATATATTATTTCTATGAGTAGAGTAGATCAATGCCTGGAAGATAGGGAATGGAGAGAGATTAAGGATTGGCGTAATTATTGAATTGGATGTGGAGAAGGCTCTAAATTATCTAAGAGTTTAATTGAGGTTTTATATAGAAATGGATTATTCTTTTTATATTTGGTGGCTCGTACAAAATTAACCACAATTTGGAAACAAGACTCTAAAGAAGCTAAGCTTCTAGGTTTGGAAGGAAGTGATGCTAAAGATTGGGGAAGATATATACACACTCTTATATCCAGTTATCCTAGAATTAGAGAAGATGAAGATGAGCTCTTTTTGAGGAAAAACCCTAGGTTTCCACATGTTGTGAGTGGGAAATCCCTCTATGGGCTAGCACTTAGGGTTTTATTATGCATGCAGAAAAGACCTAAAGAATCCTACTTTCTACCGTTTTCTCGGACCTAATCCCCATTATTCTTAAGCAAATACGTGGTTAAGAAGATCAAGTGAGCATACCTTATTTCGGGCGTTTGATATTGATCATTCTTCATGCTTGATCGCTCTTGGACTGCAACACTCCTCCCAAGGCTGACCTGCATTAACAAAAGATAAAAGAAAAAACTCTACATGCATTTGATCTACATATTAATGGGTTAGAGATTAAATTAATATGTATACAATAAACTATGAAAACCTCATATGGTGGGACGGGAAAAGTACTTATTTATTATTAACACAAGATAAACAAAAAAACCCTACATGCATTTGATCTACATATTAATGGATTAGAGATTCAATTAATATGTATGTAATAAACTATGAAAACCTCATATGGTGGGATGGGAAAAGTACTTCTTTATTATTAACTTCAACAAATCAACATACAATGATGAAGCTGACCACTGCTCCGCGAGCTTGGTCCTGGGCTCCTCTTCAACTGTCTTCCAACTTCTCTTCTCTATATTTCTCTTTGCACAATGATGGCTAAATGGTTGGGACAAAGGGAATGCACAATCGGGTATAGTTTCTTTACTATGATTCTCCTTTTCCAAATGGGACCCCTAAACCTTATTTTATAGGCTAGAAGAAGCTAGGTATTTGGTCAAACCCTCGGCCATGCATGGCCGAAAGGTTTAGTTAACTCACCCAAAGTTGTGTGTTCCATCAACAACTTTCCTTTTTTCGTGCTTTTGTAGGTAAGAGTGGGCTATCTTGGGTTGGTTAGCATGTACACATGTGCAATAATGAGGCAGGGTGTGTAGGCCTTTATAAAAGGTGTTTTTAAGAAGAGTTGTTCAATAGTGTTTTGGCAAAGAAGAAATATGAGATGGCCTGATTCCAGGTAAGCATGTCTCGTGCGAATTAGGGTTATAATAAATGCCCCCTAATGTGTGAGGTTAGAAGAGAGCATCTGATCATTGAAATGCATTAAAAATATTCACCAATGTGCCAAACAAGTGAGCTGAGGGACCAGAAATCAGGAGGTGTTGTCTGCAAAAATAACAATTGTCTCACAGAGGCGGGCATACCCATGCTTGGGAGAAAATAGAATCATGGCTACCAATCAAATACACTCAAGATCCATGTCATATAACTATATAAAGTGTAGCCGCGAAGAATACACAGTGGAGCTACATCTCGAAATCAAAAAAGATATACGTGTAGAGTATCCATCTTCTAAAAGCTGATAAGGCCTCATGGCTGGAGATGAGGTCTTCAAAGCTCGAGTAACAACTTTAAAATTTTCAAAACGCGGGTAGGAGTGTAACATGAGTGTATGAATTCACTACCCAGAGGTATTTGATGACTCGTCGGTCATGGGCTAGAGAGTTTTGATGATCAGACTGAAGGCTTCATTGATTTCAAACAAGGACTTGATTGGACATTCAGGATGGCTAGGTATGAGGGCAAGAGACAACTACAGAGGGGCTGACTCAAACTTGGTAAAAACTTTCCTTTGTCAATAGCAAGACAAATGATGAGACTCAGGAAGCATGGCATTAACATAAGTTTACGAGGGAGGAGGCAACACAAACTCTCCATATGTTTGGAGGAATAACCAAACGGAGGAGGACACAAATCTATGTAGCGAGAACAACTTCCTAAGGTCGTATTAAATCCCATAGTTTGATGAAAAAATAGACAGATGTGCTTTATCCAAAGGCGACTCATTATGCTGCCAATAAAGAAAATACTTTTCCCTTCCTCTTTTTGGGGTATATTTGATTTTTTTGTCTTTTTTCAATAATTTTGGAAAAAGAATAAAAGAATGTTACGTTACAAAGGAGGAACGAGTGTTGAAAACATACAAGTTCAAGGCATAGGGACAAGACTGATGTTCAGAGTAAGGACACTCGAGAAATATCCTCCTGGGGCCAAAGGTGTCAAGACGCAGAGGCAAAGTGCTACAGGGCTTTCATATAAGACATGCTTTATATGGTTCAGTTGAGAGAAACATTGATCCGGCATTAGGCCAAAGATGCAGGTATGCAAATTTGATTAACAAAACACACAATGGTAATGTCCTTCGATGTAAGTTTAACGATCCCAGAGAAGGTAAGCTCGGTGGTTTTTCATATTTAGAGAGTTTGAAAAATGTAAAAGGAGACTCCACTAGGGAAGCTTTTTCGAAGGTAGTCTAGTTTGTTCAAAAAATGAGTAAACTCAACGATCTTTTTGATTTTAGGGAGTCTGAAAAGAGCTTAACTATGGACTCTGTGGGGGTTCCTTTTTCATACATTTAGTCCCTCAGGCCCAAAAAAAGGTTAAAATTATACTTGAGGGTACTCTTATAGAGAACTGAAGTTCCTTAGAGTATACCTTTGTTCGTACAGTTGACCGTCTAGACCGAAAAAGGGGTAAACTACTGCTGGACAAACGTGACTTCAAATTTCAGTTTAACGAGTTTGAAAGGCCACAAGATCGCTCAACAATATTTTCATGTTTAGAGGGTCTGAAAAGGGCTTAAAAAAATACATGTTATGTATTTTGGATCGACACCTAGAATTTCCTCGTAAGACTAGGAAAACACGTCGCATAATTCTTTAAATAGATCTGTGTAGATTTGAATCTCTCCAAAGGAGAAGTTGGCTCTAACGAAAACACTCTCCACGATGCCAAGGGTATTGGAGATATTGATCGGTATGGTTTCAGTGATGTTTGACATATTACCCTCAGCATAGACCGTGTGTGTAGCTAATGGATTAATAGGACAAGACCTATCTCCCGTCATAGTCAATGTGAATTTTGTCACTTCGATTCTACTTAACTCTGGGCAAAAATATGATCGGTGATGAAGATTGTCCCAGGGTTTTTCCAGACTAGTCATTGCTTCAAATACTGCTTCATCAGAGGGAAAGACTAAGTCTAACGAATCGGTGTCAGTGGGAGAACCTTGAGTCCAAATAGGCTCTAGAAGTGGATCTAACTCATGTGTAGGAGTTGGATCTATGTTGGCTGAAGCTTGCTGGACTAAAGAGTACACTACTTTAGCTACGAACAAGGGCATGGACATGCTCGAGTGCCCTATTTGATCCATCGTGGCTGGATATAAACTTGTCATCGCCTTAAGGGGGTGGGTAATCGAAGGTACCCATCAAAGATGGGCACAAACCAAACCCTAAGTTGATTACGGCTCGTTGAGGATTATCAATCATCGGGACCGCGAATACCCCCAATGAAGGTTTAGTTCTGGAGAAATACAATTGATCAGTGGTGACAATCTGGTCCTCGTGGGAAAACAACAAGACCTAGAAAATTGTAGCAACCACTGCTTGCATGGAATAAGTCCAACTCCTTCCTAACAAGATAGTGTAGTCGAGGGACACATCGACTACTTCTACCTCGACACACACGATCTTCCCTCCTAACTACATGGGGAAAGAGGGAATGATACCATGTGGTCGGAATGAACGACCACAGAAATAAGTGAGAAGAGTAGGTGACAGAGACAAAATGAGCTCGCCAATGGCCTTCCAACATGCCAACGACATAACGCATGTCGAGGCACCTTCATCAACCACCATGTGGAAGATATTCCGAGTAAAAGTTTTCATGGGGTGAGCCACTACTATCTAAAATGCTACATGGTAAGGTAGACAAGGTTTTAAGTCAGTTGTATCCAGCATGATTGTACCTAGATTACAAGTCTCAGTAGATCCTAAAGAGTTTAACAAGGCTTTCCTCTAGGAAAGACAGCTTTGGAGGACCTGTAAAGCGGACATCGCACAACGGGTTTGTGAAAAATCCTCCACCAAAGAATAGTTCTAGGTGGACCTTGCGTTTGGGTTGTGAGAAATTTTTTTAAACATGCCTTTTGGGATGCATGTCATTGTTTCGTCCAATGTCTTCTCGGTCTGTAGAGGAAGAGATGGCAGTTCATCTTTTTTTCCCTTCTCAAAAGTGCTTGGTTTACTGTAGTTATGTGCTCTAGTCGATATAAAAGCACCACCCTTCATCATATACACATTCACGGATGGGGGATTGTTCGAATATGGAGAGGGTCCTTGAATGGCCCCTTCCATGCTTGTAGAGGCTTGGGTTAGGTTTTTCCCATGCTGAAATGGATTGGTTAACACAATAGGTTGTTGTTGTGTCACAAAATTCTGGGCCTCTGCAAGATGAGGACATTAGTGGGTCGGGTGGTATTCTGCACACAGATTGCACGGATACCTCGCCTTTCGTTTCTCATTGTTTCACCTACCATAATTATTAGTGGGTTTCTTATCCCCCTTACCCTTCTTTCGTTGTTTCTTCTTTCCTTCAGGTTGTTGGGTGGCCTTTGGATTTTTCGATTTCACTATGTGTACATCCGACGTTTTAGTAGGGGGAGCATCCAAAACAGTAGTTTGGTTGGTCGATGAGTGTTGTATAGACAATTGATGCAATTCCTTCATCAATTGCTCAGTGGGCTTTGTTTGTGTTGAACCAACAATACCATCGGCATGTGGTCCATCTTTCTATCTGGTTTTATCAAGTATTGAGCGTGGCACATATGGCAAGATCTTGTATAATAAATCGGACTGAGAATAGATTAGCTCAAGCTGTTGATCTCTCATGATGGCATCTTCTTCAAAAAATACTCCCGACGTCGTGACGACTTTGGATAACTGTGGGACCAAAGACTTAAGGAACCACTCGAGCAATAATGATGGTGGGACTGGCACCTTAATTAAACTCTTTCGACGTCTCCATTCTCAGATGTGATCAGAGATATGGTNGCGAGCAATTATGTGCCAGTGTCGTATCTCACAAGTAAAAGGAAATGGTTTAGGAAAGTCATTGCCAATTCATCAAAGGAAGAGTATCATGAGCGGTCGATCTCAATGTACCGTTTCGCAGCACTCCCAATCAGAGTATGTTGAAACAATCACAACTATATGGAGTCCTCGTTCAACGAGTTAGATGAGCACCAAAGATGGAAGGTAGTCGCATGATCTTCTAGATATTCATTAGGATTGGCTTCAAACTTTTGTATGTCCGAAGGCAACTTCGTCAGCATAGGAGGCCAATGCAGATCGTGACAGATAGGGTCATTCAACAACCTTGTGAAGTATAGAAAATGCAAGGTTGCTAGGAAAGGTAGTTTGGCTTGTTGGTGATAACCTAGGAAAAAGGGACCTGGAGTTTAACTGGCACCAGTTTGCTACGAAGAGTTCGGTTGCTGGCCTGAGTTCTGGTAAAAAGCATGGCCATGACCAGCATATGGATTCTGCATGTGAGGAGACATCATCGGCTGATTCCCAAAATAGGACGTAGATGGGTGGGCATGCATTTTATTCAAAGGACTTTGGGAAGGATTTCCCCCTGTCGATCCTGTGGGGATAGGAATAGTACCCTGTCCTGGGTTCCATTGGTTGTGAAAATAATTTCCCCAAATCGACATTCCTAGTGAGGGAATGGATCCCTGCCAAGAATTCCAAGGCCCTGATGTGGAAGAAGTTCCTGGGTTTGCCCCCTGTGCAGGAATAGTACCCTGCATAGAAATAGGTTGTTCGAAACTGGGATTGCCCCTAGTTGGGAAAGCATCTGACGAGAAGGCATTGTTACCAAATGCATCGAACAAAGAAAATAGTGTTGAACCTATCGACATATTATGTGAAGGTGGTCCTTGAATCCCAGCTCCAAATAAACTATGGTGTGCAGATGGCCCGATGGATTGCTAGTGCATGCCACCGAGAAAAGGGGACGAATGAGGTATATAACCTCCCCATAAGGGATATCATTAAAAGGATTGGAAGTGCCCCCCCATGTGGCCTTGCAGAGGAGCGTTATAACTCCCTGCCCCTAGACCTAAAGTCTGTGAATTGGAGTAGGAAAGTACAGGACTTGTACCTGAGCTAGGTATCCCGTATGAGAACGGAGGGCCTGTCGCACTTGGTGGGAAAAGGGTTATGGTTGCCGCCATAGACGAGATCAGACCACTTTGCGAGGTAGAGGCGGTCGAGACCATGGTGGCTTGGGCAGATGACTATGGGTTAGGAGGTGGAAACTCTCCTTTGGTAACAACCGTAGTGGGAATTGAAGAATTCCCAGAAGGAGTAACAACATTTGTTACCATTGTTGTGTGCGACACTATATGGCATACCTATGAATCAATATAATGATGGGTGCCCAAATATCAGTGTTTGGGGTTTCATATGGACCAAGAGATTTCTCTCCAAGGTATAAAATGGTCTTTTCCTCCGGATGTTGGTCGGGCAGAATTTCTTGTGACTCGGTTGCTTCAAAAGACCCTTGTTGGTCTAGATTTCACCTTAATGGTGGCGGAGGTGGCTCCAGTGTAACCGGTGAGAGGCCTAGAAGCCTTTCTGACCGGCAAAGCTCGTGATCCTCCACTATGTGAGAAGATCAAATACACCCTAGGGCTTTCTATTCGTTCAAAAAACAACACACACTAAAAAAGTCCCTACAAGANGGAAGGATAGTTACAACAACCAACACTAGAGAAACTTACCGGTGCAAGTGAAACTCGAACACGGAAGAACCCTCTGGGTATAATCTGTAAAGCATGGCCTGATGTCTGTCCTAGGTACCGCGGTATACCTCTGCAGTCACCTATGCCTCTGCAGTCACCTATGTATGTCTCTAAAAATATAGGCACTAGGTTGCCAGCGCGTGAATAGTCACCAGGAGGGTACAGTCAAAAGTCAGGTAGACCACAATGAGCAGGGTATCGAGCCTGAAACTTGTCAAGGGTATCAAGAGCAAGTGGTCCAGAAGACAACTGAGGACCTCGAATGGATTTGAGACCCACGAATCTCCATGGCAAATCCAATCGATTGAATCCCTAGACAAGCCCTATATATGTGTTCTCCACTATGACTGGTCCATCTTTAGAGGGGTTATCTCTGCTACCTTTCCACAAGCGACCTTGTGTTTATCCCCTGTGTTAGAGAGGGGTCCAGGATAACTTTCAAGATACTATACTTTGACACTCCCTAACTCAGACTCTAATGTTTGATTTTAATGGCCTTGAAGAATTTCCTCTCCAACCTAATTCAAGGCCCTAATCCTAAACTAGTTGGTTGACCCTACAAACTTAAAAAGTCTAATGAATTTTATATTTAGCATTAATTTTATGGCTTGTATTAAGTCAAAGGTTATGAAAGTGAAACTAGTGATGTTTGAAAGATGAAAGAAAAAATAAACAGAAAGCTGGAAACAAAATACCTTCACTTAACTCAAATCTTAAACAACTTTTAAAACTTAAATTTTTTTCTAAGATCTTTGAACAACAAACTCAAAGAAAGATTTCACTCTAATACAAGCTACTTATGATCTAAGTAAACCGCCAAGAACTTATGAAAGCAAATACTTTTCCCTGGTTACTAATGCAAAACAACAGTTTTTAACCAAACAGAGAAATACAAGATTTTTTTATTTTATTTGAATGCTCACAAAGAAAAAAGGGAAAATATCACACACAAGCAACTTAAAATTGGACTCTCACACCTATCTAAAAACCCTATAAAAGAAAATTTTGAGGAAAACTTTTAAATGAAAAAGAAATTTATTGCTGTGATCAAACCTAAGTTACTGACTCCTATGACAGGGACCCAAAAACCTGAGAGGTATAACTCTTGTCAAAGGAAAGGATGACTGCATCACCTTCAACAAAAATTCCCTCCACAAGCACACCCCTGATAGTTCAACAACAAGTGTGTGCAAGCGAGCCGTGTAAAGTCAGAGCATGTCTACACACGTGCTGGCCTTATACAGACTGTGTGTATCTCTGAAACTCTGAGACAAATGAAAAGACAAGCAACCTAGCCCAAACAGAGACCACTGATACTGAGAACCAGGATCTCTTGAAGACTCAGACACTTACTTTAACAGAAAAAAGAAAACAATTCA
>SNQJ01S0052747.1:20173-31399 GCA_010110895.2 Picea sitchensis | reverse complement strand
ACAAAGGCTAGAAAGAGTTTCAAAAAAACCCTGAGAAGGACTAATTCTGACAGGGAAGAGGATGACTGCCTCTTTAAAAAAAAAAAAAACTGGAACCATACACACTACTGACAATTCCTCAACTAGCATGTACTCGTGGGCTGTGAGAATGTAGCACATGGGTACATGCGTGCAGACCTTATACATGCTGCGTGTACCTCTATGGGTCTCAGAGAAAAAAAATACAGTCAAGCAAAGAAATAAAGATAACTGGTATGGAAGACAAGAATATTTGTTAGCTCAGACTTTTGTAGAAACTTTAAAAACAGGAAATGAAACTAGTTCTTAAAAATACCCAAAAAATATTCCCATAAACCATAGAGATTTCCCCAGTATGGTCATCAATTCTGCTGTGAGTGGGAAATCCCTCTATGGACTAGCACTTAGGGTTTTATTATGCATGCAGAAAATACTTAAAGAATCCTACTTTCTATCGTCGTCCCAGACCTGATCCCCATTATTCTTAAGCAAATACATGGTTAAGAAGATCAAGTGAGCATACCTTATTTTGGGCATTTGATATTGATCCTTATTCATGCCTGATTTATCTTGGAATGCATCTCTCCTCCCAAGGCTGACCTGTATTCACATAAGATAAACAAAAAAACTCTACATGCATTTGATCTACAGATTAATGGGTTAGAGATTCAATTAATATGTATGCAATAATCTATGAAAACCTCATATGGTGGGACGAGAAAAGTACTTATTTATTATCAACTTCAACAAATCAACTTACAATCATGAAGTCGGCCACTACTCCGCTAACCTGGCCCTGATCTCCTCTTCAACTATCCTCCAACATCTTTGCTCTATATTTCTCTTTGGACAAGGATGAATAAAGGGTTGGGACAAAGAAAATGTGCAATCGGGTATAGTTTCTTTACTATGATTCTCCTTTTCCAAATGGGACCCGTAACCCTTCTTTTATAGGCTCGAAGAAGCTAGGTATTTGGTCGAACCCTCAGCCATGCTTGGCCGAAAGGTTTAGTTATATCACCCATAGTTGTGTGTTTCGTCATCAAATTTCCTTTTTTCATGATTTTGTAGGTACACGCGGGTTGTCTTGGGTCAGCTAGCATGTACACAGGTGCAGTAATGGAGCAGGGGGTGTGGGCCTGTATAAAAGGTGTTTTTAAGAATAGTTGTTCAACAGTGTTTTGGCAAAGAAGGAATCTGAGATGGCCTGATACCAGGTAATCATATCTGGTGAAAATTAGGGTTATAACAGATGCCCCCTAATATGTGAGGTTAGAAGATCATCTGATGGATGAAATACATTAACAATCTTCGCCAATGTGTCGAAAAAGTGAGCCCAGGGACCAGAAATCGAGAGGTTTCGTCTGCAAAAATAAAAAATGTTTCACCAAGGCGGGCATATCCATGCTCATGAGAAAATAGAATCATGGTTACCAATAAAATACACTGTAGATCATGGCTACAAATAAAGTGTAGCCACGAACAATGCACAGCAGATATACATCTTGAAATCAAAAAAGATATGCATGTAGAGTATCCATCTTCTAGAAGTTGATAAGGCCTACTCGTTGGAGATGAGGTTTTCAGAGCTCGAGCAACAACTTCAAAACATTCAAAAATCGAGTAGGAGTGTAATATGAGTGTATGACTTCACTACCCAGAGGTCTTCGACGACTCGTCGGTCATGGACTAGAGAATCTTGATGATCAGACTGAAGGCTTCATTAATTTCGAACAAGGAATTGATTGGACATTCAGAATGGCTGGGTATGAGGGCAAGAGACAAATACAGAGGGGCCAACTTAGGTTTGGTAAACAATTCCCTTGGACAATAGCATGAAAAATTATGAGACTCAAGCAGCATGGAATTAACATAAGTTACAAGGCAAGAGGCAACGCAAACTCTCCATATGTTTGGAAGAATAACCAAATGGAGGAGGACACAACTCTATGTAGTGAGAACAAATTATTAAGGTCGTATTAAATCTCGTATTTTCATGAACAAATAGACAGATGTGATTTATCCAAGGGTGACTCATTATGCTACCAATAAAGAAAATACTTTTCCCTTCCTTTTTTTGGGGTATATTTGAATTTTTTTATCTTTTTTCAATAATTTTGGAAAAAGAATAAAAGAATGTTATGTTACAAAGGAGGAACGAGTGTTGCAAACATACAAGTTCAAGGCACATGGACAAGACTGATGTTTAGAGTAAGAACACTTGGGAAAAATCCTCTAGGGGCCAAAGGTGTCAAGATGTAGAGGGAAAGTGCTACAGGGCTTGCGTATAAGGCATGCTTTAGATGGTTCAGTTGAGAGAAACATGGAGCCGACATTAGGCCAAAGACGCGGGTATGCAAATGTGATTAACAAAACACACAATGCTAACATCCTTCGATGTAAGTTTAACAAACCCAGAGAAGGTAATCTCGGTGGTTTTTCATATTTAGAGTGTCTGGAAAATGTAAAAGGAGACTCCACTAGGGTACCTTTTTCGAAGGTAGTCTAGTCGATTCGAAAAAGGGGTAAACTAGCACCGGCAAGATGTCTACTCAAAACCATTTTAACGAGTGTGATAAAGACAAGATCACTCGGCCATTTTTTCATTTTTAAAGAGTTTGAAAAAATATTAACTATGGACTCTGTCAAGAATGTTATTTTGGACCATTTTAACATGTGTGAAAGAATAAGGTCACTCGACGATCTTTTCAATTTTAGGGAGTCTGAAAAGAGCTTAACTATGGACTCCGTGGGGGTTCCTTTTTCATACATTTAGTCCCTCAGGCCAGAAAAAGGGTTAAAATTATACCTGAGGGTACTCTTCTAGAGAACTAAAGTTCCTCAGAGTATACCTTTGTTCGTACAGTTGACCGTCCAGATTGAAAAAGGGGTAAACTACCGCCGAACAGACATGACTTCAAATTTCAGTTTAACGAAAGTGAAAGGCCACAAGATTGCTCGACAATATTTTCATGTTTAGAGGGTCTGAAAAGGGCTTAAAAGGTTATGTCTTTTGGATCGATGCCTGGAATTTCCTCGTAAGACCAGACAAACATGTCACATAATTCTTTAAATTGATCTATGTAGATTTGACTCTCTCTAGGAGAGAAGTCATCTCTGATGAAAAAATTCTCGAAGACGCCAGGAGTTTTTGAGATATTGCTCGGTATGGTTTCATCAATGGTTGACATACTACCCTCAGCATAGACCTCGTGTGTAGCTAAGGGATTAATAGGACAAGACCTATCTCCCATCATAGTCAAGGTGAATTATGTAGCTTCGATTCTGCTTAACTCTCGGAGGAAGTATGATCGGTGATGAAGATCGTCCCAAGGTTTGTCCGGACTAGTCATTGCTTCAAATACTGCTTCATCCAATGGAAAGACTAAATCTAATGAATCGGTGTCAGTGAGAGAACCCTGAGCACAAATAGGCTCTAGAAGCGGATCTAACTCTTGTGTAGTAGTTGGATCTATGTTGGCTGAAGCTTGCTGGACTAAAGAGTATGCTACTTCAACTATGAACAAGGGCATGGACATGTCTGGGTGCCTTGTCCCATCCATCGTGGTCAATGGGGAAGGAAGTATCGACGGACCATTGAAGTAAGTTGTGTGAAATGACGAAACTTGGAAAATCTCAACCTTATGGTGGTCGGATATAATCTTGACATCGCCTTGAGGGGGTGGGTAATCGAAGGTACACATCAAATATGGGCACAAACCAACCCCTACGTTGACTACGCCTGGTTGAGGATTATCAATCATCAGGACCGAGGATACCCCCAATGAAGGGTCAGGTCTGGAGAAAGACAATTGATCAATGGTCACAATCCATTCCTCATGGGGAAACAAAAAGACTCGAAAAACTGTAGCAACCACTACTTGCATGGCATAAGTCCAACTTCTTCCTAACAAGAGATTGTAGTCGAGGGACACGTCAACTACTTCTACCTCGACGCACACAATCTTCCCTCCTAACTGCATGGGGAAAGAGGGAATGATACAATGTGGTCGGAATGAATGACGGTTGAAAGCAGTGAGAAGAGTAGGTGACAGAGACAAAACGGGTTGGCCAATGGCCTTCCAACATGCCAACGACATAACGCATGTCGAGGTGCCCTCGTCAACTACCATGCGGAAGATATTCCGAGTAAAATTTTTCGTGGGGTAAGCCACTACTATCTGAAACACTACATGGTAAGGTAGATGAGGTTTTAAGTCAGTTGTATCCAACATGATTGTACCCAGATTACAAGTCCTGGTAGATCCTAAAGAGGTTAACAAGGATTTCCTCTAGGAAGGGCAGCTTTGGAGGACCTCCAAAGTGGACATCGCACAAGGGGTTTGTGACAAATCCTCCACCACATAATAGTTCTAGGCAACCCTTGCATTTGGGTTGCAAGAAGCTTTTGTAAACACACCTTTTGGGATGCGTGCCATTTTTTTTCCCAAAGTCTTCTCAATATGTAGAGGAAGAGATGGGAGTTTGGCTACTTTTCCCTTCTCAGAAGTGCTTGGTTTACTGTAGTCATGTGCTCTAGTCGATATAAAAGCATCATCCTTCATGATATACACATTCGCGGATGCGGGATTGTTCGAAGAGAGAGAGGGTCCTTGACTGCCCCCTTCCGTGCTTGTAGAGGCTTGGGTTAGGTTTTTCCCATGATGAAATGGATTGGTTAACACAACACATTTCTTGTTGTGTCACAAACATTTGGGCCTCTGCAAACCGAGGACATTGGTAGGTCTGGTGGTCTTTTGCGCACATTACTATGTTCATCAATATGCAACGAAAAGACAATGTTCGTCACATTGTGAATGTAATGTATTAATACATTAATAATAATGTAAAGTACATGATATAATTAAGTAAATGTATAAATTGAATTATTTATACGTGAATGTATAATGTACTGTATTAATAAAATTAATAAACATATTAATACAATATTAAATAATACATTGTTAAAGTATTAATATATTAATAAAGTAAAAATACATTAAAGCCACTTTGTAACATTATTACATAAATACAAAACATTAATGCATTAAAATTTTACATTAAAGCATCCATTCATTAATTCAATATTCATGAATACATTAATTAAATCAATACAATGATCATTAATGCATTAATATAATATGCTACATTAAATGTTTGTCACATTGCAATGATAGGGCTATGCTCATCACATTGCGACGACAAGTCTAGGTTAATCACATCATGACATACGTATATGTTTGTCACATTCCAACATTACTATGTTCGACAAATTATGACATCCATTTATTCTCATCATATTGCTACGATAGGGCTATGTTCATCATATTGTGACGTTTGTATATGTTTTTCACATTATGACATAACTATGTTTGCAATGATAGGGTTATCTTTGTCACATTGCGATGACATGGCTATTATTTCGATGTCATGTATATGTTCATCACATTGCGATGATAGGGATAGATTCATCACATTGCGACGTCCATATATGTTTCTCACATTTTGACGTTATTATGTTTGTCACATTACGACATCCATTTTTGTTCGTCACACTATGATGAAAGGGCTATGTTCATCACATTCTTATGTCTTTATCTGTTTGTCACATTGTGACATTACTATGTTTGCGATGATAGCGTTATCTTTGTTACATTGCGATGACATGGCTATTATTTTTAGGTCATGTATATGTTCATTACATTGCGATGACAGGGCTAGATTCATCACATTACAATGACAAGGCTATGGTCTTCACATTGCAACATCCATATATGTTTCTCACATTCTAACATTACTTTGTTTGTCACATTAAGACATCCATTTTGGTTCGTCACACTATGACGAAAGGGCTATGTTCATCACATTCTTACATCTTTATCTGTTTGTCACATTGTGACATTACTATGTTTGCGATGATATGGTTATCTCCGTCACATTGCGATGATGTGGCTATTATTTCGAGGTCATGTATATGTTCATTACATTGCGATGATGTGGCTGTTATTTCGAGGTCATGTATATGTTCATCACATTGTGATGAAAATGCTAGATTCATCACATTATGACGATAAGACTATGTTCTTCACATTGCAACATCCATATATGTTTCTCACATTTTGGCGTTACTATGTTTGTCACATTACGAAATCCATTTTTGTTCATCACACTGCGACGAAAGGGATATGTTCATCACGTTCTGACGTATTTATATGTTTTTCACATTGTGACATTACTATGTTTGTGATGACAGGGATATGTTTGACACATTGTCATGATAGGGCTATCTTCATCACATTGTGACAACAAGGTTAGATTCATCACATTGTGACACCTATATATATTCATCACATTGTGACGCCTGTATATGTTTATCACATCCCGACATTACTACGTTCAACATTTTTTTATATCCATTTATGTTCATCACATTGCAATATAGGGTTATGTTCATCACATGAAAAAGGTTGTTTATGTTTGACAGATTATGAAAATGAAGTTATAGCCAAGTTTAATGAAGTGTTTCCTTTGTGACAAAGATAGGAGCTTTGAATTGATGCAATATATTACATAGAAATAAACTTAGAATCATACTTCTTCGAAGGACATTGATAACAAACGATATTGAACTGAAAATTATATCCATTCCAAATAAGCATATATAAAATTAACCTATCAATTTATGCATTCCACTTTTTGGTATTGCAAAAAATATTTTTAAATAATATAAAATACATTTTTATCAAAAAAATTAAATAATATAATTGTTTATAAATAATTTATCAATATATAATATATGAATATACAAAATTTTAAAATGATATCCATCTATTAATATTTATAAAATACATACATTAATAAAATATACGTATTTTATAGTATTATAACTTTAAGTGGACTGTTAAAGTTGAGTGATACACATATCCCTTAATATGTGTATTTTATAGTATTATAACTTTAAGTGAACTGTTAAAGTTGAGTGATATACATATCCCTTATAGCTAATGAAAACGCTGCCATTGAGCTCTCTAGGTTCATTAAACCATCTATTCTAATAGCTTAATTATAATTTACATTTCTATTATATAAACCACATCTCAACATTTTGATATTATTGTAAATTTATTATTTTGATATTTTATTAAAGATAATTTATTTGATTAAGAAAATAAATTAATCTCTTTATTGAATATTGAATATATAGTTGTTATAAAATTATAATTTAAATTTTCATCTCATAATTCACATATGAACATTTTAATATTGATATAATGTATCTAATATTATATTAATACATTTTTTAAATATTAACTTTATTATTATTTTTAATCGGATTATGATTAATTATCTTTATTTAAATATACACTACTGAAATCATAAATTAATTAGTTATAAAAAAAATAACAATTTTACATTTATAAAGACATGCAAAACTGTTTCTTAATAGTTTACACATACACTGATTTATTATTGTAAAGTTATGCAAAACTACTAGCGGATAACAAAACCAGCATAAACGGTTTTGATACCATTTGAGATTTAGTTGAACTGGATGTAGTTTTTCCAGAAAGTGAGAAAACTAAATATAGGAGTTTTAAACAACCATATGATAACAAGTCTCGTATATTTGTTGTAAAGTACCAAAAGGTTTGCACCTGTTCTTTTCCTCTGTCGTTAATAGATCCAGGTTTTTTTAATCCTTTCCCTGCTTCATTGATTTGGGGTTTTGATGGAGCTACTCTTATTATTTTCCTTCCTCGTTAATAGATGGAGTTTATTTTATCCCTTTCATGCTTTATCGATTTGGGGTTTCGAGGCCATGAATAAAATGCAATGCACATGTAGGTATGCGTAGATGTGGAAAGAGCTGCAGGTTGAGATGGATTAACTACTTACGCCCTTGCCTTAAGCGCGGTGCATTTTCACCTCAAGAAGAGAATTCGATCATACCCTGACAGTCCATTCTCTGTAACAGGTTAATGTTTATCGATTCCTACATCTTAAATCTCCTCTGTTTCCTTTTTTTTCCCCTTTATTCGCAGCTTCCTAGTGGTAACTGTTGAGACAAGGCTTTGGTGATCCGTCTATTAATTTTGAAATGCACGCTATTGCCGACGCAGGTGGTGTCAAATTGCTGCGAGATTGCCCGGACGTACGGACAGTGAGATGCAAGAATTATCAAGAAAAAGCTCAACATGGAAAAAAGGATCTCCAAGTCTGATATCCCATCCGAATTGGATCCTACCTGTAATACCAATCCACTGTTTCTTCATCCTGATGTTCCTGCTCGTAATGCTGATGGCTACTCTCAGTTTGCCCAGCCTTTGGACGTTTGCCATTGAGCTGTGTAGCTTGTCACTCTGAACGCTACAGCGCTCTCATTAAGTCCATTAACAATAATCTCAATGCAGGTTGATCCGTTGAGGCTGAATTAAATGGGGCAGAGGAATTATAAAATCTGAATGCATATAAATATGAACTATACTAGCACAGTCACAAATTCATGGCTGGTGAACGTCGAAAGGAAGGCTTGTAAAACCTGAACAGTTGGGAAAGAGAAACGGTCTAGAGGTTGAGTTAAGAGGTTAGGAAGGTTGGTAGTGTGATCAATATTTTGAAAATGAGATCTAATATGGGTATAGGCTGGACAATCTAAGAGAAAGTGTTGTTCATCTTCAACCTTCTTAGTGTCACAAAGGTGACACACTCTTTCATCCCATGGTGTTTTAGGAATTGACCAATGCCCAGTTTCACTATGAAGCTCGTGAGAATTTGTTCTTATCTTAGCAATGCTTATTTTTTTCTTTACACTTGGAAAAACAGATAGATAATTTTGATCTTCTAGATTAGGGTTGATTACATCTTTATAATACCTTAATTTTCTTTTTTCCTCTAATTCTTTATCACACCACGTTTTTTCCTTAAATTTTGATTTGACGTTTTTTTTAATAGTATATTTATTCTGCATAATGGTTTCTTCCATGCTTCTCCAATAGTTTAGCCAAGATCGGGCGTCTTTATGTCATCCTCGCTTGAGTAGATGGTGGTTGTGACTTGATTTTGAAGCAATTTTAGGTAGCCTCTTGTCTTCCATGCTGTTTAGTGTGTTCTTATACATTAGTTATCTAGTCATAGCCATGCTCTCAATGGGGGAGAGGCTTGTTTCTAAGAGGAGGATGGAATAGGGTGTATTTCCTTTAATTTTGAGATTATAGGTTATAAAATTCTTTTGTATTTGCTCTATCTTTCTCCAGGATTTACAAGATACTACAGCCCCAAAATTCACATCCATAAAAAATATCAAGCCCATAATAAGTTTTCCATCCCCCAATAATCATTTTCTCAATGCAATGATTCCAATAAGCTTGTGGTGAATATCAATTCCAAGATATTTGTATGAAGTCACTTCCTCCAAGTTGTTGTTGTCATATACAAAGGTATAATAAGAGATCTTATTGGATTTAATAATCATGACCTTAATCTTATTAACAGTCATACCCATATTTAAATTTATTATTTTTTTAATGAGTAGACAATATTTTAAAATTTTAATTTTATTTTATTTAAATTTAATATTTTTTTAATGAGTAAACAATTGTACTCGTAATTTTATATGCTATGACAGTGTATACTACTGCTATAGGCTAGAATTACAATATAGGAAATAAATAATATCCTCTTTACGGATCCCATTATTCTATTATGGAGCGATATTCCTATTAATATCTATGACATAATATACTAGATATAATATACGCTGAATTATTATATCTAGTATACGTTGTCATAGCTATTAATAAGAATATCGCTCCCATAATAGAATAGGCTATTCTTATCTAGCTATGACAGCGTATACTAGATATAATACCCTATATACCCTTATCTAGTATACGTTGTCATAGCTAGATAAGAATAGCCTATTTATAAGGATACTAGATTATTACCCTGTATAAGGATACTAGATTATTAGCCTATATTATAATAATGCATGGGGTTAGCTTTCATGCTTGGTTTTGTCAATTAATTTTGAATCCTAAAGATCACTCAATTTTGAATCCTAAAGATTATTTTGGGGCTGGATATGACATTTTGCATAATTTTTTTAGTTTGATTTTCTAGAATTAGTTTATTTTGGTTGTTTAGTTTTCATGACAGTTTCGGTTAAATCGGTTTCCCTACTCGGTGATTTAGACCATATAGTTTAATTGTGTTGATTTTTATTTTTATAGACTAGATGAATTGCTTTCCCAAGAAACAATTCAACAAACATAAAACCTTGGTATGACATAATTTATGTTTCTGAAAAATAATATATAGTCTTTCTTAATAAAAAAATCTTTTAAATCACTAAAATTATTGAAAAATGTAAAAAAAAATTATAATAAAAAAATATATTTATTAGAAAATATAAATATTTTATTAAATATTATTTTTCAAAAAAAACATTGAAAATAATATTATTTTATAAAAAAAAAAAAAAAATTATTAAAAANATCCCACTCTCACTCTCACTCTTTGTTCATTTGTAAAAACCGAATTATACCTATTTCATTTTCAACTACAACATTATACCATGGTACGAGCACATAGTATTGACAAAAAACACAGCACATAGTGTGAAGCGGTATTGCCAAACATGTCTACACATGTAAGGTCACCAATTAGCAACATCTCCAATCGTTCTACTCAAATTCAACTTGATGCGAGGAGTTGAGAGGACATTACATACATTCTTTAATTGTTAATTAAAATATTTATTATTTTATTGCCAATTTAATGATCAGTTGTTTAGATGGTTAACAATCGGAATGAATTCAAAGATCATCAGAAACCTCCAAACATTAATAAGATTGCGGTTTTGAATTGAATTCAATTGAAAAATAGTGTGAAAACACTGATAATGTTTTAATTAATATTTTAACTACATTTAATAATTTTATGCAGAATTTGAACAAATATTAATAAGAATGCTGTTTCGAATTCAATTCAATTGAAAAATAGTGTAAAAACATATGTAATGTTTTAATTAATGTTTAAGCTATATTTGATAATTTTATGCAAAATTTGAACCTTTCCAAATTTATTTATGGGAAGGAATGTATAAATTTGATAGATATTCTAATTTATTAATTTATTATTTATATATATATATATATATATATATATATATATATATATATATATATATATATATATATATATATATTT
>SNQJ01S0052746.1:139619-180440 GCA_010110895.2 Picea sitchensis | reverse complement strand
TTGCTAGTAGTCTGCAACCGTTGTCAGTCATGCCTGACTCATGGGGGAAAGGAAGTCTATGGCCAAGGGTTCGAGTGCTAAAATAGGTAGTTGTTACCAGGAATCATGCAAGAAAGAGGCTATTTTACCATTTCACACCTCCCATAATGTGTGTTCCACTATGAAGACATTGTGTTGCTTGGATGCATTCCAGATTAGACACCCTATTTTTTATTCATTCCATCTGACCAGATGCTTTTCTACTAGGTGAGGAGTATATTTCTAACGTCACAGATGGGCCCAAAGATCCGAAGGGCGCTTGAGCCAGTGCCGCCAGATTTTTGCGTTGAGAGTTTTGTTGAGGGTTGTGGGGTCTCTGAGGCCGAGACCACCATTTAGTTTTGGCTTGCAAATATTGTCCCAGCTGATTAGAGCCCATTTCCTTCTTGTCTTAACACCCTTCCAGAGGAATTTTCATTGTAGTTTCTTGATAGCCATTAGAATAAAAACAGGGGCTGCCAAGGAGGAGAAGGTGCAGATGGGAAAGGCTTGCAGAACAGACTTGAGGAGGATGAGTTGGCTAAGAAGATTGAGGGGAAAAGAGTCTAGGAGGAGAGTTGTTTAGCTAGGGATTCGAGGATTCCTTCCCAGGATGTGTTTTAGAAACCTTTGTCAATGAGGGGGATAGCGAGATAAATGGATGGAAGGGAGCTACGTGTGAATCCCAATAGGTTGGTGATGTGAAGTTGGATCTGGAGGGGATTATTGAAAAAGAAAAGGTGATATTTCGAGTGATTAATTTACATGCCTAAGGAATCACGGAAGGTTTGAAGGATGTGGAGGAGGGTGTGAGCTTCACGAGTCATTGAGGCCCCTAACATTAGGTTGTCATCGACAAATTGGCTATGTGAGACAGGTGGAGCAAGACCTTGAAGGGGAAGCCCTGATAAGGAACCATCAACAATGGCTTCTTTGATAATACGGTTGAGTCCTTCTACCATTATGATGAAGAGGAAAGGAGAGAGGGGGTCTCCTTGTCGGATGCCACGACAAGATGTGAAAGGTCGGGACAGAACACCATTGATGAGAATAGAAAAGAAGGCAGAGGAGGTAAGACTAAGAATCCAATCTACCCAAGGAGGAGCAAAGCCAAAAACAAGGAGAATGGATTTCATATAGTCCTAGCTTAACTTGTCATAAGATTTAGAAAGGTCTAGCTTAAGGAACATATCTAGGGTGCCTGTGCATTGAATGGAGTGTATGACTTCATGGGCTAGAATGACGCTATCCAGAATTTGCCTCCCTTCAACATATCCTGATTGCTCTGGGGAAATGATGAAGGGAAGCATGGGTTTGAGGCGACTGGTGATCAATTTTGAGAGAATCTTGTAAATAACATTACAGAGGGTTATTGGCCTGAATTTCTTCGGGTGGGTGACACACTCCTCTTTAGGGATGAGGGCAAGGAAGGTAGCGTTAAGAGCAGGGAGAACTTGACTAGATTTGTGAGAATCCTCAATTAGTGCCCAAACTTCCTCTCGTATCATGCTTCAACGGTGGTGAAAGAAATCCATCGTGAAGCCATCTGGTCCTGGTGATTTTCCATCAGGGGTATCATGGAGAGCTTGATCCACTTCTTCAATCATGATTGGGAGCATGAGTCATTGGTTCTGCTCCGGGGTGATGGTGGTGGGTATGTGTTGAGTGAATTTTTCAATGGCTGGTGTTCTATCACCTGAAGGCTCTGAGAGAAGTTCCTGGTAGTTAAGAGACTAGTTCTTTCTCAAGGTCCTCATGGTTTTGGAGGATTTGGCCTTGATCAGAGACTAGATGGGAGATGTGATTGATGTGCCTGCGATGGATCATTGATCTATGAAAGAACTTGGTGTTTTTATCTCCCTCTTTAAGCCATTGGAACCTTGATTTTTTCTTCCATGTGATCTCTTCTTGAGAGCTTCTTTCCTGCATCTGTTTCTTAATGATTGCTTCTTGTTCCTTGAGTTGCTCGGTGAGACCTTGATTTCGAATTTGGTGTTGGAGTTGCATCATTTGTTCGTTTAAGATTATTTGGGCCTCTAGGATGTTACCAAAGTTTTCCTTGTTCCATAGCTTGAGACATTGCTTAAAGTTTTTGATTTTTTGTTGAAACTGGTACATTAGAGACCTGTGAGGGACAACTACTTCTTTCCACCATGTATGTGCCATGGATTGGAACTCTGGATGTGAAATCCGAAACTTCTTGAATCTAAAAGGTTTTCGACCTGGTGAGCCCGAAATGTTCACCCATAGCTGGATAGGCCAGTGATCTGATCCCTAGACGTCGAGGATGCAAGCTTCGAGGGAGAGTCCATATAGCATTAGTGTCTCGGAGACCAGGAAGCAATCTAGACGACAAGCTACCTGTTGGGCATTGGATCTTCGGTTTGACCAGGTAAAGACACCATTGTGGGTGTCAAGGTATACAAGGCTAAGCTTATCGATCAGAGCTTGGAAATGATCATTTCCCCCTTCCAGTCTGCGAATCCCTCCTCTTTTTTGCTCAAGGTTACATATCATATTGAAATCGTCTCCTAGGATCCATATTTTGTTCCCAATTAGATTGTTGATCCAGTCCAGATTTTGAAGGAAGGGGAGCTTGTCCCATTGGGTGACCAGGCCATAGAAATTTGTGAGTAATCTTGGTTTATTGGATCCGATGACCCAAAATTATGTAGTAATGCTCCATTTGGTGGTAAAGAAATTATATAGTATCACTAGAGAGGGGTTCCATAGGATAGTCAGTCCGTCGGCCATGCCTATTGCATCAATACTCATTAGTCACGCTTGCTTCCAATAACGCGAGAGGATCTGGTCTGTCTCTCTGCCTGCACATTTTGTCTCTTACAGGAAGAGTATGTCAGGTTGATCCACTATGATGCGTTCTCATAGAAATCATTTCTTACTACGTCCGTTGAGGCCTCTTATATTCCAAGAGATGATGTTCATAATGAGGGTAGGGTGGGGAGAGGGGGAAATCTATCGGAGATTAGCTGGATTTGTCTGGAGTTTACCATGAAATGACCGATCTCCTGGATAAGTTGTTGGGTTGACTTTCTACCTCTTTTCCTTTCGTCCTTTTGGGGCTTGTGTTGATCTTTCTGTTGATTCTGGTGGATTCCAAGTCCAGAATTGGATTGGGTCGAGGACCCTGTCGAGGAGTTGAGAAAGACCTTCTGGATTTTACGCAGTTGATCATGGGGAATGGTGTAAATCTATTTTTTGCGATAGGCCTGCTCGAGGTGCACCAAATCCACTCTTGTCGGGTCTTGGTCTTCAAGTTCCATTTCAGCCTCTCCCTCTTCAGGAAAATGAGCTTCAGAATCAATGCTATTAATAGGAGGGTAGGGAGTTGTTTTCTCTATCACAGGGGAGTTCAGTGCTAAGTATGGGGAATGAGACACAACTGGTTGGGTGGAAGGGGGGGTTGGATGTTCATCTAAGTTCTCAGGGAGATGTTGAAGGGCATCAAAGGAGTTGATGGTTGAAGTTTCTTTGATAGCGGGGGATGGTTTCTTTTTTAGAGGAGGGTGACATCGTCCATTAATAGGGATAAAGCCTTCTTTGGATTTGCTGGAGTCAGGATTTTCTAGTTTATTTGTTGCATTTAAAGGACATTCTCAAAGGAGATGGCCATGCTCATGGAATTTTCTGCATCAAAAGGGAATGTGCTCGTAGTCGATGGTTTGGGGCCATTCCTCATCATGGTATTCCAGGGAAATGGATCCAGGAAGGGGCTTGGATATATTGAGATAGACACAGATGCGAGCATAGGATGTGTACCTTCTTTGTTTGGTGGCTTCAGAAGACTTGACATAGACGTCGATGGTGTTGTCGATACCAACGAGGATTTCTTCTAGCTAGAACTCTTGCGGCAAGGAGTAGATTCTGATTCAAACAGGGGCATGGGAGGAATCTTCCTTCTCAGGTGTGAACATTTTCATCTAGAAATGCAGGAAGATTCTTGTAGAGTTGTAGAAGTATGCACTGCCATCAAATATTCGGTTCTGGTCTTCAAGATTGTGGAATATGATGGTGAAGAAACCCTTAGAGCCAAGCTAAAGGTCATAATGTCATTTGGGTTTCCACCACTGGTGAATCCATTTCATGAGATCACGTTATGAAGGCCATAGGCCTAAGAACTTCCCGATCAGGGCCTGGTTGCTCATATGTTGTTTTTGATCTTCAATCCTGGGCGTGCTGATTACGTATTTTGGCACCAGCGGTGCTTGGGGGAGGCATTTGTCAGGTTCCCAAGGTCGATCTTTTTTCCTTTGAGCAAGTTCAAGATCAATCTCCATGGCTTTTCGGTTGGCAATTCCTTCAAAGAGAATTTGATTCCGTAGATAAGGGGGGGTTCAAAGGTGGGTCGGTGAGAGTTGCCTCCTTTAGTCTCTTGGAGTATTGTCTGACTGTATGAGGTTCCTTGTAGCCCTCCTTCCGGAGGATCCATGGCGTGCTAAGACTAGGGGTGATCGCCTGTGATAGAGAATGGTGAACAGATGTTGTAAAGTGAGGGAAACCCTAGAAAAGTCAATTTTTTATTCCCCAAAATATGAATTCTATTTTTTTTAATTTACATAAAAAAAAATAAAAAAAATAAAGAAAAAAATNATTTTTTCTTCCATGTGATCTCTTCTTGAGAGCTTCTTTCCTGCATCTGTTTCTTAATGATTGCTTCTTGTTCCTTGAGTTGCTCGGTGAGACCTTGATTTCGAATTTGGTGTTGGAGTTGCATCATTTGTTCGTTTAAGATTCGTTGGGCCTCTAGGATGTTACCAAAGTTTTCCTTGTTCCATAGCTTGAGACATTGCTTAAAGTTTTTGATTTTTTGTTGAAACTGGTACATTAGAGACTTGTGAGGGACAACTACTTCTTTCCACCATGTAGGTGCCATGGATTTTTACATAAAAAAAAATTAAATGAAAATAAAGAAAAATCTCACAACAAATTAAAAAAAACATTTAAAATAAAATAAAAATCCATAACCACTTAAAAAGAATTTAAACTTTTTAAAGCACAATAAAAAATAAACAAATTTTATTATAAAATTTATTTAAAATAAATAAATTTTTTTTTTTTTTTAAAAAATCAAAATTTTAAAAATAATAAAAAGGCTAAAAATACACATTAAAAAAAAATCCATTAAAATACACAAAACACATTAAAAACAAATTAACACAAAAATTGTACAAAATAAAACCAATTTAAAAAAAATTAAACAAACAATAAAATTAAAAAACAAAATAAAACACAACTAAAAACAAATTAAAAAAAATGTAAAAAATAAAAATAAAAACAATTATAAAAACAAATAATGATGATGATGGATTAACGCCCACTAAGACCTAATTGGTCTATCAACTTTAAGAGGGTAAGTGATTACTTGGAGATTCTGTGAATTTGTTTCAGGCTCTAAAAGTATTATAAAGTTTTCCAAGATCACCATACTTTTTGTTGAGTTAAGAGGTTAGGAAGGTTAGAAGGACAAATATTTTGAAAATGAGATCTAATATGGGTATAGGTTGACAATCTAAGATAGTGTGCTTTTCATTCAACCTTCTTAGTGTCACAAAGGTGACACACTCTTTTCATCCCATGGCATTTTAGAATTGACCAACGTTCAATTTCACTATGGAGCTCGTGAGAATTTTTTTTCTTATCTTAGCAATGCTTATTTTTCTTTTTACACTTGGCAAAAACAGATGATAATTTTGATCTTCTCTAGATTAGGCTGATTACATCTTTATAATACCTTAATTTTCTTTTTTCCTCTAACTTTATCACACCACATTTTCCTTAAATTTTGATTTGACGCTTTTTTAATAGTGTTTTATTCTCAGAAAATGGTGTCTTCCATGATTCCCAATAGTTTAGCCTAGACCAAGCATCTTTATACCATCCTTGAGTCGATGGTGATTATGACCATACAAATATTGGATTTGGGGAGCATGATTACATGAATTAAGTGCAACCCCACGCGTCGGTGACTCCCCTCCTGTCTCATATGCATAGGTGGTGGTGGAGGGCGACAACAAGGGAACACACTATTCTCATAATTGCGCTCCCCCAAATTCAATGGTCTGTTTCATTTTAATGTTTTGATTTTAATTTAATGTCTTATAATTCATGAAGTGAGGATTTTTAAATTTGTTTTTATCTTTTATTAGTGTTTTAACTTTTTAACAATAATTATTTTTATTTGAATTTTAATTTATTTTGTTTTAGTTTGTTTGTTTTAATTGTTTTTTTGGTTAATTTTATTTTTTGTGCTAATTTGTTTTTTAAATGTGTTTTGTGTTTTTTTAATTTAATGTCTTATAAATTGTTGTTGGTATTTTTTTAATTTGATTTTGATTTTTTAAAATTATTGTTTATTTATTTTAAAATAAATTTTAATTTATTTTGTTTTAGTTTGTTTGTTTTAATTGTTTTTTGTTAAATTTTTTGTTAATGTGTTTATTTTGTTTTAATGTATATTTTAGGTTTTTTTGTTTTTAAATTTTTTAAATAAAAATAGTTTTTTTGTCTAAAAAAATAATTAATAAAAAAACGTTGGGTTAAGGGTTAGTATTTAATTTTTTTATTTAAAAAGAAATTGGGTGAAGGATTTTTTTTTATTTTTAAAGAGTTTTTTGTTTTTTTTATAAATTTGTTACGAAGATTTTTAATGTAAAATTTAAAGAAATAGAATTAATAAATAATTTTTTAACTTACGATTTAAGAGATAATTTTGAGTTTTTAATTCGTGATGTTACTAACTATTGAGTTTATGATTTCATTTAAGTTGTAATTTTGAACTTCAAAAAAATGTGGTGTTGTTAGTAGCATCACTTTTCTATTTGAGGGTCAATTTTAAGGTTTTAAGATTTTTGTCAAGCCCATAATTTCAAACAAGTCAAGATTTTAACCACCCCCAAAAATGGGTGTTATCGATAGCGCCATTTTTTTTATTTATGGGGTTGATTTTGATATTTTTCACCAAAAAATATGGGTTTTTTGGGTCAGAGTTCTCGTTTTGAGGTCACAATTATTGTTAAGTTGGTAACTATGTTAAAGAAAAAAATCAACATTGCTAAAATAAGAGCAAACTCTCAAGATACCATAGGATGAAAGAATTTGTCATAATTTGTGATACTAAAAAGGTTGAAGATGAAAAACACTTTCTCTTAGAGTGCCCTATGTATACCCAAATTAATTCACAATTTCAAAATATTTGCCACAATACCAAACTCCCTAACCTTCTAAGTCATCAAAACTATAGTGATCTTGAAACACTTCTCTTAATGTTTTTTAGCACAAAAATAAACTTCTAAAAAATCTAAATAATCTCTTACCTTTATTAAGATCTAATAAATCAAATTAATACCATTTTAATATATTATAATTTCTATATTAATAAAAAATAATTACAAAATAGTAATACTTTTTAATAAATATCAATTTCAATATTTCATAATTTCTATATTAACAAAAATAATTACAAACAATAATATCTTTTAAAAATATAATAGTTAATTCTATTCTTTTTAACCTTTTTTAATTAAGAAACCAAAAAAATTACCTTAAATAACTTTAACTTTGAATCTTGAATATATCCTTGATCATCAATCTTGAATATATAATATATCCCTCGATCATCATTATAAACACATATATCCCTACACCATGATCACATAAAATACGTGTAAATATTGATTACTAAAGTAATCATCTACACAAATTTATAATTCATATAAATTCGAGTTAATTTTTTCCTTGGAAATTTTTTTTTGACACAACATGTACCTACCCATCTCACAATTGTCCAATGTTGCATAATTAATTTTGAGAGGTCGTTTCATTAGAGAAACATACTTAAGGTTGATAGAACATGCACCTACCTCCATTTCATAATTGTCGGATGTCTCATAATTAATTATGAGAGGTCAAATCAGTTAGTATAAAGTTTTAGTAGAGAAATAACCTTTTATAAAAAAAAATTGTAAACAACGTTAATGAATTTAATAAGATGGTTAATGATTCTAATATTTAAAAAATTCTTAATAAAATTATGTAGCTTAAGGTTAGAAAGATGTGGGTTTTTAATGAATATTGTCAAATTAAATAAAATTTGTCAAATCAAAACTATTCACTAATATTATTTTTAGAAATATTTAATTTCAAAAATTTTAAAAATAATTTATTATTTAAAATAATTCAATTTAATAAATAATATATATAATATTACAAAATTTTATTACTAATATTTTTTGAAATATTTTATTATTTAAAAAAATCAATTTAATAAACAATATATAAAAAACATTACAAAATTTTATAAAACAATATTGAAAGGAAAAATCTAAAATCAAACATTTTTCTCTTAAAAAGGACTACTATATAACTTACTTACTTGTGGGTAGGTATAATAATTGTTCACCTAAACCCATAACATATACAAAACATTACAAACTCTCATAAAGAATTTATATTTAAAAAAATATGAAACTAATTTCACTTAAAAGGAAATAGTTAATATAAATGTAAAATTGTTTGCTTAATTATTAGTAATAAATAATATATACAAAACTTACAAAAATTTAAAAAATTTAATAAAAAAATAATAATAATAATTTAATTGGACTTAAAAGTAGTTAATATATATAATTTACTTGTGGGTTGGGATAATAATTGTTCACCTAACAATGGTGACAAATTCTAACAAAATTTTAAAAACTTAATTAAAAAAACCAAAGTCAAATTAATTAGACAATAATTTAGTAAAAATTATGTATATTAAAACAAAATTTAATTATTAAAAAAATCCTATTATTATTTAATTTAATTTCTGCTGGAAAGATCATTAACTTAATATAAAACAAAGAAATTTGTATTAGATTAATATTTTTAATATTTTATTTAAAAAATAAAAATAAAGTATTATTTAAAAAAAACAATTTATATATATATATATATATATATATATATATATATATATATATATATATATATATATATATAATTTTATAAAAATTATTAAAAAAAAATCTAAAATCAAAACATTTTCTCTTAAAATGACTACTATATAACACATGTGGTGGTAGGTTATAATGGTTCACCTAAACCATGAAACCATGAATTTACTTGTGGGTGGGTATAATTGTTCACCTAAACCATGAATTAATAAATAATATATACAAAACATTACAAACTCTCATAAAATCTTAATTAATTTAAAGAAATGTTCAATGAATTTCTTTGAAAAAGGAAATGATTAATATATATAATAATTGTTCACCTATGAACAATTGACAAATTCTAACCAAAATTTTGAAAACTTAATAAAAAATTAAAGTCAAATTAATTTGACTTAAAAATGATGACTATATAACTTACTTGTGGGTAGGTATAATAATTGTCCACCAACAATAATTTACAAATTCTAATCCAATAATAGTTTAATGAAAATGAACTAAATTTAAAAATTGACCATTGTAATTGTAACTTAATAATAATAGTTTAGTAAAAATTATCTATATTAGAAAAAAATATTATTATTAAATAAACATTATAAAAATGATGACTATATAACTTACTTGTGGGTAGGTATAATAATTGTCCACCAACAATAATTTACAAATTCTAATCCAATAATAGTTTAATGAAAATGAACTAAATTTAAAAATTGACCATTGTAATTGTAACTTAATAATGTAATAGTTTAATGTAAAATTATCTATATTAGAGAAAAAAATATTATTATAATTTACAAATTCTAATCCAATAATAGTTTAATGAAAATGAACTAAATTTAAAAATTGACCATTGTAATTGTAACTTAATAATAATAGTTTAGTAAAAATTATCTATATTAGAAAAAAAAAATATTATTATTAAATAAACATTTAAACATAATTATTAAATAAAAATTTAGTAATTTTAAATTTTAAATATAAATATTATTAAATATTTAACATTTAAACATAAATATTATTAAATAAAAAATACAAATATAATATATTTCTGTAATTTTTGGAATTTTCTAAATGCTCTTTCCAATTCTAAATAATTTTTAGTTCCACTTTGGGGTGTGTTGGTAAATTATTGTTGACTTCTTCAATTCGTTGAGTATCTGGACACATGAAGTGAGTCACTTTTTAGTTTGATTTAATTTTAATTTAAAATATATTTATAATCTATTAACTTGTGAAAATTAAAGAGATTTAAATATATATATTTTTTATTTTTTTGAAGTTTCATAAGTAAAAGTTGTTTTGAGAGATAATAATCAATATAATTATTATCAATTAAAAAAATTATTTTCCATTTTAAAAGTCAATCCAAAATAATAATTGTTACATTTTTTCTCTTCTTTTCAATATGAGCACTCCACCACCTATTCCAAAAACTCATTTTTATAGCGGCCCAAAATCACCCTAGAGATCCTTTACGATTATATGGAATCATTAGAAAAAATGAGAAAAGAAAGAGATGCCAAAATCCAAATAGACTTAGAATCATTAGAAAAAATGAGTGAAGAAAGAGATGTAAAACTGCAAATAGAGCTAGATGTAATGATTGATAAAAAAAAATAGACTCTTCAAAGATACCATTCAAACTCAAATAGAGGATAGATTCTTAGGGTTCAAAAGTGAATTGCAGACAATGAAGGATATGATTCAAAAAATGGAAAAACATAAACAATCAACCCAAGAATGAGAGGTTGAAGAAAATCACAACTTGAGAGATAGGATTAAAGAGCTAGAAGAAAAACTAACCAACAATTTGACCCTTAATAATTTGGAAAACGAATTGGATATCAAACCCATCAAAGAGGAAAAGAATAAGCTAATAGAAATGGACCATGAGCGTAACAAAAGAGCCTTGAACCTCATAATTTTTTGTATAAAATAACAACAAGAGGAGAATACAATAGCAATAGTAAAAAAAGAATTAAATAATAAATCACAAATTGATACAACTTACCTCATAGAAGCAAAGAGGCTAGGAAAAACAATTGATCGCAAAGATATGTTGATCCGTGTCAAAGTAAGTTGTAATGACCATAAATATAGCATACTCACTAAATATCCGAGCTTAAAAGGGTCAGGAATTTTTATAAATGAAGACCTCATTCTCGAAGACCAGGCTGAATTAAGGAAGGAAGTTCAAAAGGTAAAAGAAGTCAGGAAAGAATGAAAATGGGCAATAATTAGAAATCGAAAAGCTATTGTTAGGGATAGAGACCAGAAGGATAATAATAAATAGGAATTTGGGACACTCGGGATCATTTTTTGGAATTGTTGTGGCTTTCCATGGCACAAAGGTCCTATGATAAGTTGGATCCCGAGTGATATTGATATTATTTGTCTAGTTGAAACTTGGGAGCATGAGGAGTCTAAGGTCCATAACATAGAAGGATTTGTCTTGTGGTAGGCATAGAACACAAAATACCACCGTAGAGGGATAGGAGGCATAACTTGTTATATTAGAAATAGTATTTATCCTCACATTCAAATTCATAAGATCGACCCTCTCAATGAGTACATTTGGATAGAAATTTCAGACACCAATGCTAAGAAGATGTATATAGCAATTTCCTATTTTTCACCTATTAATTCTACTTTCTATAAGAAAAACAGTCTAGTAACAATTGTCCCTATAATAATTTAGAACAAGATATTTATAGTTTGAAAAATGAAGGTCCTCCTACTCGGAGACTTTAATGCTATGACTGCAACTAAACAAGCTACTCTTTTAAGTACTAATTCTAACCATAATCATTTATGGCTAGATGATGACCTTGTTTTATCTAATAGCTACAAAAGAAGATCTGAAGACCTAATTGAGAATTTGTTGGTACTGAGTTGGTCAAGCTCTGCACCTCTCAAGACCTAATAATTTTCAATGCAGTAATGAAGTGGCCAAACTCCAACCAGATGACTTGTATTCATGGGATAGGTAGTAGTGTCGTAGATTATGTGATATTTGATATCCCCGTTTCCAACCAAATAACAGCTTTTGGCCTTTTAAATGACCATGATCCCGACTATGATCATAAACCTTTAACCCTAACTCTAATTTTTTCCATGCATAGGAGCGTCATTGAAGAGAATTCTAATAATCAAAGGAATTTGTGTTTTGACAAAAGTAAAGTTGATATTTTCTTAAAGGATTTAAATAGTAAATTAAATCTCCTAATTTATAAGGACAACATTGAAGAACTCTATCATAATTTTACAACTACCCTTTCCACTTCTATTAACAAATTCTCTTTCGAGGTGTCCTGTAAAAAGAATAATAGAACGACCAACCCTTGGTATGATAAATAATGTAAAATTGCTAGAAAATCCATTTGGGATGCTTCTAATGAGTCCTTTAAACTTGATAAGATCAATACGTACAAATCCCTAATTAAGAGGGAAAAAGGTACTATATCAATAAAAGGAAAGAGCAACTTTCACAACTATATAAGTTGGATCCTAAGAAGTTTTGGAGCAGAATTCTAAACCGCAATACTAAAAAAAATAATAGGATTCCCTTAAGGGATTGTAATCCCTACCTTAAAAGTCTTTACAAATTCCCTAATGCCATGGACACCATTCCCATTGTCCCTCCAAAGGATGAAGTTTTTTCTTTAGATGACATAGAGTTCGGGGTTAAGCGGCTTGCAAATGGGAAAGATAAGGACATTGAAGGCTACCAAGTTGAAATTTTTAAACTCGGAGGGCCTATTCTTATCCCTCACATACACAAGCTCTTCAATTTAGCAGTCAAGCAGGGCTTCCCTAAACCCTGGACGCAAAGCCTCATTGTTCCTATTTTTAAAAATGAGGATATAAACATTTCCTCTAATTATAGGACCATTATGATTAGCCAGATTTTAGCCAAGCTTTATGGAATTATTTTTGAAAAGAAGATTAGCCTTTGGCTAGAAAGTCACAGTAAAAGAGCTAAAGGCCAGGCTGGGTTTAGGAGATATCATTCAATTGTGGACTATCTTCTCACCTTTAATATCATTGCAGAGGAGTTGCGCAATACTAAAACCAATCTTTTTTGTTGTTTTGTTGACTTTAGAAAGGCTTTTGACATGGTTCCTAGGAAAAACCTTTGGAATGGGTTGGAAGAGATAAAAGTGTCTCTCAAGTTGAGGGTTGCTGCAATAAGGATGTATGAGAAGGTTATTGCTAAGTTTAAAAACACTAAGGGCTAGTCAAAAGAGATTAACTGCAATATTGGAGTCAAACAAGGTTGTCTCTTGTCCCCTACCCTTTTTGGAATATACATTGACAAGTTAGAATATTTCTTGGAAAAAGAAGGCTGTGTCGACCCTACTCTCACTCGTATAGTCATCAATCTTCTTCTTTATGCCAATGATATCGTTCTTAAGGCAAGGAGCCCCCATAACCTTGAAAACCAACTAACAATCCTCAAGGATTTTTGCTCCAATATGGGCATAACTGTTAATACTAATAATACTAAGGTCATGATTATTAAATCCAATAAGATCACTTATGATACCTTCATATATGACAACAACAACTTGGATGAAGTGACTTCATAAAAATATCTTGGAATTGATATTCACCACAAGCTCAACTGGAATTATAGCATTGAAAAAAGGATTATCGGGGGATGGAAATCTTATTATGGGCTTGAAAACAATTGTAAATCAATTGATCTTTGGAGTTGGGATAAAATGAAACTCCTCTTTGAGACTCTTGTTACACCTATTATTCTTTATGGATGTGAAGTCTAGAGCTGTAATATCTCTCGTGAATCCTAGAGAAAGATAGAGCAAATACAAAATAATTTTGTAACCTATAATCTCAAAATTAAAGGAAATACACCCTATCCCATCCTCTTAGAAACAAGCCTCTCCCCCATTGAGAGCACGACTATGACTAGATACCTAATGTATAAGAACAAGTTAAACAACATGGAAGACAAGAGGCTTTCTAAAATTTCTTCAAAATCGAGTCGTAACCACCATCGACTCAAACGAGGATGGCATAAAGATGCTCGGTCTTGCTAAACTATTGGGGAATCATGGAAGACACCATTTTGCATAATAAAGATACTATTAAAAAATCGTCAAATCAAAATTTAAGGAGAAAATGTGTTGTGATAAAGAGTTAGAGGGAAAAAGAAAATTAAGGTATTATAAGGACGTAATCAACCGTAATCTAGAAGATCAAAATTATCTATCTGTTTTGACAAGTGTAAAGAAAAAAATAAGCATTGTTAAGATAAGAACAAATTCTCACGAGCTCCATAGTGAAACTAGGCGTTGGTCAATTCATAAAATGCCATGGGATGAAAGAGTGTGTCACCTTTGTAACACTAAGGAGGTTGAAGACGAAAATCACTTTATCTTATATTGTCCCGCCTATACCCAGATTAGATCTCATTTTCAAAATATTTGTCACACTACCAACCTTCCTAACCTCTTAACTCAACAAAACTATGGTGATCTTGGAAAGCTTCTCTTAATGATTTTCGAGCACATAAATAAAATTCTAAAGAATCACAAGTAATCACTTACCCTCTTAAGGTATGATAGACCAATTTGGTCTTAGTGGACGTTAATCATCATCATCATCATCAATAACTCAAAAAAATTCCTCATTAATATTTAATTTCTAGGGCAGGTGCGGAAGGGGTCATTCTGGACCTCAAGGAAAT
The DNA here is from genome assembly GCA_010110895.2 of Picea sitchensis. Taxonomy (NCBI): domain Eukaryota; kingdom Viridiplantae; phylum Streptophyta; class Pinopsida; order Pinales; family Pinaceae; genus Picea; species Picea sitchensis. The sequence goes on along the minus strand of SNQJ01S0052746.1, from coordinate 165,758 downwards.
CAGATAATCAAGTATGCATGGAGTCTTGGTCAAGCCACCAATAACTAGGGAGAGGTATATGCCCTCCTCAAGAGCATATACCTAATCCTAATAGGTGACTCAAAAAACACCTAATCCCTAGTTATTGGTGGCTTGACCTAGGGAGAGGTATATGCCCTCCTAAAGGGTGTATGCCTAATCCCTAGTTATACACTGAAACACCTAATCCCTAGTTATACACTAGGGAGAGGTTACTGAAACACCTAATCCCTAGTTATACACTGAAACACCTAATCCCTAGTTATGCCCTCCTAAAAGGAGAGGTTACTGAAACACCTAATCCCTAGTTATACACTAGGGAGACACCTAATCCCTAGTTATGCCCTCCTAAAGGGAGAGGTTACTGAAACACCTAATCCCTAGTTATACACTAGGGAGAGGTATATGCCCTCCTAAAGGGTTTCAGTTGCATCACCTAATCCTAATAGGTGACTCAAAAAACACCATTCGATCCATGATTAGAGCGAATTCTCAAAACACTCATCCCAGTGGCATCATTAAAAAAATAAAGCTAAAACTATCACCTCCGTGAATTGTTTACATGTGCAAAGTACTAGAACATGGAGGACGAGCAATGTATTATTTACGAATTTTGGATAGGCTTTGACTCTCTTTTATTTTATTATAATTATAATAAAAATTTCCAATAATTTATTTCAAAATAATGAATAAATTTTTTGAAATTATATATAATAAAATAAAATAATAAATAGATAATTTTTTTGAAGATTAGAATATGTGAGAGTTTTTGAAATATCTAACAATTTAAGTGAACATTCCACTTAATTTTAAAAAATAACAAATCTACTTTATCTCACATAGCAAATATAAATTCAAAAAGTATTAAATTAACCACTTATTTATTCACTCCAATTGCAATTTCCAACTTTTCCATTCATTGTCTAACGAGGTATTGGAAACAACGTCAGATCCTTAATATTTGAGGTTTTCCTTTCAAGACAATGAGCACAGTTGCCAGAATGAAAAATGACTTATAAAGTTATTTTTATAATTATCAAGAAATACAGTTGCCAAAATGAGCATGGTTCTGATCTCGTTGGACAGAGTACTCGTTAAATGATCTCTGATAAATATATTAAGAAATATCCATCCCAAATTCCAATCTCTTCAAAACCCCACCGATCAATCAAACTCCATGAACGCCCAACAGAAGTGTCTCTGTCACTTCAATTTCCTGCCAATAATCCATCCATTAAACTTGCTAGTTAGTCTAGCGAGCTCCCAATATGTCATCCCTGTGCACTGCTCCATTCTCGATGGAAGTAAACTCCTCCTTCACAAGGAGCTCTTTTGCGTCATACGAAGGCTTGAGACGAATCGAACCCGCGACGCATTCGAGAAGAGTTTTTCATAAGCTGAGAGCTGGAACGTTACTCATACTCGCAATTTGTTGTGATCCGGTTTGTGGGATATGAACGCAGTGGAATTAAAATTTTGGGTTTTGTCTGCAGGTGGCAGGAATGGTAAGACAAGGGCTACAATGGCGTCGGTTCCCAAACGAGAAAAGGATCCGAAGAAACGGATCGTCATAACGGGAATGGGGCTAGTCTCTGTATTCGGGAGCGATGTCGATTCGTTTTATGATAAGCTTCTGGAGGGACAGAGCGGTATTGGGTTTATAGATCGATTCGATGCCTCGAGTTATAGTGTTAGATTTGCTGGCCAAATACGTGGTTTTTCTGCAAATGGGTACATTGATGGGAAGAATGATCGCCGGCTTGACGATTGCTGGAGATACTGTTTGGTCAGTGGGAAGATGGCTCTTGAAAATGCTGATCTGGGCAAGGAAAAGTTGGAGAAGGTATTTATTTATTAAAAAGAATTGCCATTTTTGTTCATATTTTGATCGAATTCTAAATATTTTTATGACCCTGATCAATTTTATTCTGAATGTCCATGACTAACACTTTTATTCTGAATGTCCATGACTAACACAAGCCCGTCTAAACTACTCCGGGTCTGATATGCGCCTCATATCCCTCATCTCAACTTTCGTGCTATTGCTGATATTGAATGCCCCATTTGGATTTAATGCAAGTTACGCATATAAACAAGAAAATTTGATGAAGTGACCACATCGCACTGAAGAATGAACATCACTGGTCTTAATGCAACAAACATTTGAAAGCCCCCCTAGTTCAGTTTTCAGAAACTGGCTAAATTGGGAAAGTGTATCTCGCGCCACGCAATCTGAATTCGCCCGAACGCCAAAAGTACAATCATCGGCATAACGACCATACTTCAGCCTTCTCTTTTCACACACGGACAGGGCAAAAGTGTCTAACTCATGGAGCACAAGATTCATCAGTATTGGAGAAAAGACGCTTCCCTGCGGGATACCCTTCTTCGTTGACATATAATTAGTTCCCTTATTGTCCAAAATAGGAGTAGCTAAAAACTGAATGATAAGCTCTAAGAAGAGGGGGTCACAAGGTTTGGGGCTGGCACCAGTGTGGATTGAAGAAAATCCTAGCAGTAATAAAGTGCTCAAGATCTTCCCCGTTCGCCCTGTCAAATTGGTTGGAGCCTTGTTCAAATATATATTGGAGGAGTCTAATCACTAATCCCACTAATGCCTTACAGATTATTGAAACCCCTGCTATCTATTTTGCTGGTAATATAATCCAATCCTCAATAGATAGTGGATCTATATATTTCTGCTTCATAACAAGATTCCATAGCCCTTCTTCTTTTAATAACCTCCAAAGACTCTTACCTGCCCCGCTGCCCCCACACCAAATAAGTAATTCAGGGATTTCTTGCTTTCCCGACGAAGGTTATTTATTGCTCCCCCATGACGAGCATAACGATCACTCAGTTGAGTCCACACTCATAACGAGCATAACTCAGTTGAGTCCACTCAATCACTTGATCACTCGATCAATTCGCTTCAATCGATCAATCATCAATCACTCACTCATTCCAATCACTCCTAATGGTCCTCTAATGAAGAGATAGAAAATGCCTCTCCCCCCACCCCTACCCCCACCCTTACATTTGAGAGCCTGCTTGCGCTTCCTTAACATTTTACTTTTTATCTTTTTGATTGATTGGATTCAGCTTGCCTGGATTCAGCTTTGAATTATATAAAATTAACCACTCCAATTTTCAATTTGCATTTTTTTGATTGATTGGATTCAGTTTACTGAAAAATCTCTAGAGTATTTGAGTTATACAAAAAAAAACCATTCCAATTTCCAATTTCCAGATTCAACAATTTTTCACTGAATTTCTATCAAATATCCCTGTAAAATATAAAAAAAACAAAAAACCTAAAAGATTTTGATTAGATTTTAAATAAATATGATTTTTAATTAGAAGATTTTAAAAAGAAAAAGGTTTAGTCTGGAGCGTTAGCTTAATTGGTTTAAACCAGAAGTGAGTTTATATGCATAAAATAACCACTCCAATTTGCAGATTGGTTTAAACCAGAAGTGAGTTTATCTGCATAAAATAACCACTCCAATTTCCAATTTGCAGATTCAACCATTTTTCACTGAATTTGACAAATATCCCTGTAAAATATGTCTCAAAAAGACTCGCTGCTGGTGAACGCAGAGTTACGACCGATAAAAAAACTTTCACTTTAAAATAAAACCCAGTCAGATAATGAAACTCTAACTGAGTCAGATAATTAAAATGTGAAGAATTTCAAAAGTTAATCATTTAAACGTGGCAATCATATGATGTTACAGTAATTTCTTAATATGATTAGGTAAATGTTAAAAAGTAAACAGGGTAACCGATGCATTTATAAATGCAAAGAAGTTATCAACAATAAATCTGATCCATTGATTTTGGAGGACGACTAAGAATATACCAACATCTTCAATGCATAAACATCAGATTAGAATTTAAGATTAAAAGATCATTAATTGTGCCCATCTCCAATAGGTATACGCCTTTCGGCGTAATAAATATGATTTTTAATTAGGAAATTTTAAAAAGAAAAAGGTTTAGTCTGGAGCGTTAGCTTAATTGGTTTAAACCAGAAGTGAGTTTATCTGCTTGTTATGGGTCATAAGTTTGATTCTCTTTCCGTCAGTTCATTTCCTAAAAAAAAGATTTGACAAATTATTACTAAAATATAGTCTGAGATACAAAGCTTTACATTGCATATATCAAGTCTCACCAATTGATATGTAAGCCATTTGAAATTGATATGTAAGTCATTTGTGTGAAATTGAGAGATATCTATTCTTGAGCGTTACAATTGGACAGAGTTTAGAATCCAGATGAATTTGTTCAATGCACCCAATGCACCATTTAAATTCAATGCATATTACACACTATGAATACCAAGAGTTGATGAATCATCTCCACCTCTACCGAGGTTTTAAAACTTCTCACAGTGCAAAAATTTAGGACTGAAAGGATGTTAAAAGATAAACATAAAACATTTTTGAACTAACATGAGGACTACTCTATTCTACACAGTTAGACAAGAGCCGTATAGGGGTGCTGGTGGGATCAGGGATTGGTGGCCTGACAGCCTACTCCGATGGAATAAAGGCTCTTTTGCAGAAGGGCTACAAGAGAATCACACCATTTTTCATTCCTTATACCATTTCAAACATGGGATCTGCATTGTTGGCAATTGATACTGGATTAATGGGTCCAAACTACTCAATTTCAACAGCATGTGCAACAGCAAATTACTGCTTATATGCAGCTGCCAACCATATTCGCAGAGGTGAAGCAGACATCATGCTTGCAGGTGGCACAGAAGCCGGGATTGTGCCTGTAAGTGTGGGTGGATTTATTGCCCTTAGGGCCCTTTCACACAGGAATGATGACCCACAGACAGCTTCGAGACCATGGGACAAAGATCGTGACGGCTTTGTCATGGGTGAAGGTGCTGGCGTGCTGGTGAGCTTAAGCTGAACTCAACCACTGGATTTTTCTTTTATGTTACCCATGTAAAAAGTAGAACATAAGATGCACAAAACCAATCACAGTGGAGCTTCAGATATAATGAACTGGTACCCTGATCATTGATGTCACATTGACTGATCTGAATGATTTAGCCTATGTAGATGCATTACTTAGCCCATTTTATCGTGCCCTATGGTAAATTTGGGTTTGAGTTAGAGATAAATGATATATGTAAATATTCAAGGATCATTTCAGTCTTGAACAATTCACACCAGAAGAACATGGGGATTTTTTTAAGCAATAGTTTTGGCTTTTTTCCAAATCAGGTTATGGAAAGTCTTGAGCATGCAATGAAGCGAGGAGCTCCCATAATAGCCGAGTACCTTGGTGGGGCGGTCACTTGTGATGCTCATCACATGACAGATCCACGCTCTGATGGGCTTGGAGTTTCAATGTGTATTCGGAAAAGTTTGGAAGATGCAGGTGTTTCACCGGAGGAGGTAAGTGCTTTTGATTTGCTTAGCCGTTTCCAATATTTTATTGAAACTTCAGTAGAAAGGATTATAATGAACAATACCCAAGGTCTAATGATCAATTATCATATCCGCAAATAACAATGCAGGTCAACTATATCAATGCTCATGCAACATCAACCCGGGCAGGAGATCTGGCAGAGGTTAATGCTATCAAGAAGGTTTTTACAAATACTTCTAGCATCAAAATGAATGGAACAAAGGTGGGTAATTCATTAGAGATCAGATCCTTGGGTTGACTGTTATATTTCGTTTGTAATCTGTACATATGTGTTCTGAATTGTATTGAATGTGTATGAAGAATGAAATCATATTGACTCCGCCTGACATCTTACGATACTGTGCAACTTCCAAGTATCTTGAAGTCACCGAATTGCATTTCAAAAGGGCATTATAGTCCTACCCTAATGCATGCAGCCTTTAGTTAATGATTTTACTGAATTCCAAAAGTTGCTGTGCCATTCTTTCCATTGCAAATTCACCATATCTGTTTCTGACATTGACTATGGCTTACTTCTCCAGTCTATGATTGGCCATTCTTTTGGCGCTGCCGGTGCACTGGAAGCAATAGCAACTATAAAGGCTATCACTACTGGGTGGCTTCACCCCACAATCAATCAATTTGTAAGTGCTTACTCACATGTCAAATATTTGCTAATAACCAGATGACAATGACCCCTGCTTTTTACTTTGATGCACCGATATCGTTTCAATGAATGTGGTTGTTGTTTTCACTTTTGCTTTGTGGTGAGTAAGGAAATTGAATTAATTCAATTTGCATGTTGATACTGTTGGCAGAATACAGAGCCTGATGTTACTATTGATACAGTGCCAAATGTGAAGAAGCAGCATGAAGTGCATGTTGGTAAGATAACTTGATTATAATTTAGGGCATAGTATGAACTTGTCTGGAGATTGTTTTAGTGGACATGCTGTTATCCACAATATGCAACTATAAGACTAGTATGTGATTGAGCATAAGATGTTCTTTTAAGTGATCAAGCATTGAGGGCGTAGTTTCCTTGCAAAAGGTCAGTGATTGAAAATTCTTTTAAAGATTGCGACTGATTGTTACACTGTCAATGACAGGTATCTCAAACTCTTTTGGATTTGGTGGACACAACTCAGTCGTAACTTTTGCACCGTTCAATCCTTAAACAGACTGTCTATGCCATTATTCAAACCATTGGTTTTTGCATTGTGTTGCCATGAACCAGTGTGGTGCGTAAATTTTTGAGCATGCGAACTTTGGTTCAAGGAACCAGAGCTGCTTTCAGTACTGTCATTTTATCCCAGATTAATCAGCCGCAGAAGAAATGCTTTGGATTTTTCAGTAATTTCTTAAGGATTTCCCTTTGCAGACTATTGGTGGCGTTGCATTTTCCGTGCATTGGGCAAAGGCATTCAAGTGTCCAGATTCAACATCATTGTAATGGAAATTAGCAGAAGTAGAATCAAAATTTCAATTTGCTTCTCAGTTAGCTATCTTCTTGGAGCTTACAAAATTAGCTATGATGTACATGTAGTTTTTTCCTTACCTGATGTGGAGTATTCTATACAGATGGTAATGAATTCAAACATTGATTTCTTGTGCCAGTGGTCCTTTCAAGCAAATACAAGGCATCAGACCATTTGATTTCACATGTTTGTTAATCACAGGTCCTGTTTTCAACTGTTTTCAAATACCTGACCACTGGTCTAAATAAGATCCATCTAAATCCCTGATTTAGTGGTCTATGGTCTAAATAAGATCCATCTAAATTTCCAATTTATCAAACACCAAGAAGCATCAAATCCTTTCAAGTATAGTCTTTTTTGAGTGTAAAAATAGATGAAAGGTTTGCACCGAGGGATTGAATCTCTCTTGACACTATGCTGGTATAATGTCAACTATAGTTTCCATATTGTTGATATAAATCTACACACATTAATTAAGAACTCATATTTTCCATACATATATTATATTAAGATTCCATATTTTTTATTATATGTATAACATGGAAGAACTTTCATAATTCAATATTCTTAACTATATTGATAGCATAGGGAGAAATCTCATAGTCTCAACTATATTACTAAAAAATACTTACTACTATTCATTGCAAAAAATTATATACTCTCAAATATATTATTCATATTTGCATTATATTGATTTTTTCATGTATATCCATGCCATAATGACGATTTTTTCATGTATATCCATGCCATAATGACATGTAAGTATTATTATTTATTATTGGAAGAAATTCCATTTCAAATATATTATTCATAGTTGCATTATATTAAAATTCCATAATCTTCACATCAAGAAACTCCATAATATCAACTATACTAATAACATAAAGGTGAAATTCCATAATCTCAACTCTATTATTCATGCTTGGATTATATTAACTTTTTTCTCTGCACTGAATAATCTTTGTGCCAATGGTGCCTTCAATCATTGGTAAGGGTGTCTCACTCTGTCCTTGGTTCTCTTGGGTGTCAATTTTATGATAGTTTGTTTAGCTTGAAAGTGGTGAGGGACAAGTCCAAAGAGTATCAAATTTTTGGTTGGGGGAAGCCAATGGACCATGGGCATGCTGGCCATTGTCCATTGTGTGAGACCGCGTATATTCGATTCATGGTTAGGTGCCATGAGGTGCACATTATTGGGAACAAATCTGCAATTTCATATGTTGTTAACAAAGTGTAGACTCAAGAATCCAATAGGGATGGTGAAGTTGCTTTGTTGATGGAAACTTGCACCAATAGAGAACAAATTGCAGAGCTACATGTTAAGTGTTCTTCTCTAAAGGAAATAGTTGTCATTGTGGTTAGCATCAATACCATAGCCTATTCAATGGCCACGTTATCCATTGGGTCATCCATGTTGATATTATGGTAGCTGCGGGAGGTATTTACCTCCACGTGTAAACCTGATGAGAATAGAATATTTCGGGAAGCAAGAAGAAACCCTAATTAATTGGTTAATAACCCTGGAAGACAAGTTGACTCAAGAGAATGACTTGTATTAGGTTATTAGCCTCCAAGAGAAGAAGTCGGCTAAAGGAAATGTTATATACTAAAGAATTAGCACCCATAATGAGAAGTCAGCCCAGACATTCTGCCAGAAATAGTATAAATACAAGAGTCCAGTCTTCATTCTGGCCAGTATTCTCAGAACTGCAGAAGTACACTTGTGCGCACTGCAGTTGGCCAGTTTGTGCGCAAGTTTGGAAAAGAGTTGTTGTTGCAGCTGCTGCAACTAGCAGATTTCGGTTTGTCTTGGACTCTCTCTTAGTTATGGTTTGGACTCTCTAATCAACTCTTGTTACTCTTTCTTGGTGCGCTATCCTTGGAGAAAGGTGCACCACCTTTGTTTGGCTATCTAGCCTAGGGTTTGCTTCCGAAATGATTCTCTGTCAAGGTTAAGGTGCTTGGGGGTGGTTTTGGCCTATGGTTGGGTGACAATATTGCTATATTGTCTATGGTTAAATGAGCACATCCATTATATTCTAACAAGTTATGGGCCCACACTATCTTTGGACAGTTTAACCGCTGGAAGATAGATTGGGAGGATTTGCTCAGTTGTAGTTACAACCAGTTTCTGTTGCAACAATGAAACCCTGACCCTCTCGTTGAGGCACCTTAAGTGAAGAGATTGACCTAATTCCTGGATAGACTAGTGCCATGATTGACTCTATGAAGTTAGAAAACAATTTAGAAGGGGCTTCTAACTTCAGAGCATGGAAGACAATGATTGATCTCATCCTTGCCAAGAATAAAGTGTTGGATATCGTGAAAGGAAAGATTGTGGAACCAGAGTTTGAAGAAGGAAAAGAGAAGGAACCGTAGAACGTTGCAGTCATGGAGAAGTTCAAAAACAATGACATCAATGCCATGAGTATCATAGTAGATTCTATAAAATACCACTTGATACCCTACATCTCCCATCTTGATTCGTCTAAGAAGATGTACGATGCCCTAACAAACCTCTTCTTAGTCAGAAACATTGGACAAGTAATGAGTCTGAAGAATGAGCTCTGTGACATGAAGATGAATGATGATGACAACATAACATCATACTTTGTGAGAATCTCTCAGTTTAAGAGATCAACTACAAGCTATTAAAGAAATCATTTCAGAGAAGGAACTGGTAAATATAGTACTCAACGGTCTTCCCAAGACATGGGATGCATTTGCTGCAAGCATGAACACAAGGAAGGAGTATCCTACATTTGAAGAACTTTGGACTTGTTGTGCACAAGAAGAATCAAGGATTAGTGCAAAAGAGAAACCTCAAAAGAAATATGATGATCAGTCCTTCACAACAAGATTCAAAAATTTCATGGACAAAAGGAAGTTTGGTTCAAGGAAGAAGCCAAATCAAGAGAAAGATATGTCAGAAATACAATGCTTCAACTGTTGAAAGTATGGTCACTGCAAGAATCATTGTCCCGAGCTAAAGAAAAGGAAGGAGACACACGAAGCATCAGCTGCCGAAGAAAAGGAACCTTCAAAGAAGACTAAGCAGGATGAAACAAACTTCTTCTTCAAAGACAAGGTAACAATACTCTTCATAGTTCCTGTACATCATGGATGATTTTAGGGGCTAAACTTCGCTCATGGGCTAATTTTCCATGGTTTTTCCAAAAATGAGATTCGCTATTTTAAAAATCATTTGCCCAAATTCTATAGGATAAAATTATTTTACCTTAAAAATCGCCAAAAATTTATTAAAACTATATAAAATCCTTATAAATTTGAATATTTTTACAAAAATATCGCCAAACATTTATAGTTGGCATATGAAGGATTAGTAAGATTCGCCAAGGTTTCTACATTTTAAAACAAATTTCCATCCTTAAAATCATCTTTGTTGTACATACCATGTTTTCTGTACATATCTTGCATATCTATTTCTTAGAAGATAATATGTTCCAAGAGAAACTATACCTATGGAAGAACAACAAGATAAGGATTGCTATCACTATGACTCCAAGTCAGACAATACACATGAAAGGATGAAGTACATCAATAACCCCTGGTAACAATTCATGTGGTAGCTATTACATAAGTAACAACTGCAAAATAAGCCGAAATTATAATCAATCTTGAAGAAACCTAGAAGAAGTAAAAACAGAAAGAAGTCAGCAATCAAGAGGAAATTGGAAAATGACTTACGACACTTTCCAGAAGGCAATAGGAATGCAGACGGAAGCGTGGACTCTGTTAGATGGAGGGAGTCGATTATATATTTCCAAAAGAAGAGCATGCATTCATACATGAAGCAAGGATTAGGATGGAGCTAATCCTAAATAATATGATCCATTGAAGATGATAAAGTATCTATCCATGGTAGCAACCATGAAAAGAAACACGTGTTCAAGTGTGATTTTAGAAGAAGTTTTCTTCGAAAGGAAGCCTTAAAATATCCCTGGTTGTCCATCCACATCCATGATCCTATGATGAAAGAAAGAAGTTGGAATCTTCAGGGCATGGAATCTATAGAAAACTCCATGGACCTAAGAGCTAAAGAAAAACAAGAAGATTCCAAGAGAGAAAGAAAAGCCAGAACAACCAGTCATTGTATCAAGAATCACAAGACTACCAGTTTGACCCGAACTCACTAAAAGCAATCAAGCAGAGGAACTGAAAGTTGTGATGAAAAACAATGTATGGAAGACTTATGAATATAAGCATTGCGAGATCTTGAACTAGAGGTTCTCCCAGATGGAGGGAGAAGACTATGATGATTGCTTGTTCCAGTAAACCAGACATACCTCTACATGAGTCATTATATCGTCCACAATATCCATGGATTGGAGTTTACATAAGATGAATGCAAAGACTGTTCTTCAGAATAATTGGACAAAGAGCGTATTTAGAGCAACCTCAAGGCTTTGAGGTATACCAGAAAGAGACCCTTGTATGTGGATGGAAGAAGATTTTGTATGGATTCAAACAACTTGGTGCAAAGCCTCTCATGCACAACAAAAGCATCATGAAAACCTTCTATGATAAAAATCAGAATGGTTACTCAGAAGTCCAGGATGATGGATTGCTAATCCATGACAAACTCTCATGATGACAAAAAAAGTGCCACATGGATATGTTCCAGTTTGAGCCTTGCCACGATGTTATGAGATAACAGGAAACAAAAGAGTTGAATCCAACTATGATATACTATAATGATCAGAGCTATATGAAGCCTTCAGAAAACCAGGGTTCCAGAAAAACCAAAGTACATTGAGATCAAGCATTACATTCTCCGTGATGAAGTCCAGAAAAGAGAAAGTGGTTCTCCAATATATATCTCCACAAATGGGCAGATAAGTAGACATTTTGGTAAAGCCTATGCCCAAGATGAAAGAGTTTTGCGTACTCAAGCTGGAGCTCATGGAGATGACTTCCTTATTGAAAAAGGAAGAGATGACTCCCAGGTTGGGAGGGAGCACTGATGTGTTAATGATTTATGGACAGTCATTTTTCAAGTTCGAAAAATGGTCCAAGATGAGCAGTTTATTTCCAGTTCGGAAAGTGGTTTGAGATTTCTGACGGACAAGCATTTTCTAGTTCGGAAAATGGTCCAGATCGAACGGTCATTTTCGTAATGAAAATGGTTTGATGTATTTTTGATGTACCATAGACAACGATTCCCCTTGTGGCCAGTGTGGGGGAATGGTCTAGGAAAGTCTCTCTTCTTGACGACCACTCTCAATAGTGGTCAAGAACACTGGTCCGCCTCGTCGGACAATCATTCTTTTGAAGCTCACACTTGTGAGCAGTTTCGAATAATGGTCCATTTTGGAGGTTGGTGCAGGACAATCATTTCCTTAGGAAATGGTCTGGACAATCATTCCCTTAGGAAATGGTCTGGACAGTCATTCCCTAGGGCAGATTCATTCTCTCCAGGTTGCACTTTGTTTAGTGTCGGAGGAATGGCCTAGATGGGTGAATGGTCCAGGTTCAACAACCAGGGACAATCATTCCCTAGGGCAGATTCATTCTCTCCAGGTTGCACTTTGTTTAGTGCCGAAGGAATGGCCCAGATAGGTGAATGGTTCAGGCTCATAAATCAGGACAATTATTCTTCCTTGCTTGAGAAGAATAGTCCAGATAGCTCATCGTTGATATTTTACCTTCTGAGGGAAGATGCTCTTTTAGATCTCACAGATGTGAGTGGAAGAATGGCCCAGATGATTCAGTTTATATCATAGCATTGTTTATGTGCAGGTTGATATCAGATGATATGATTGTTATGAAGACTGTATGCTACTGTGGTGGATGTGTTCCACTGATTGTGATTATATGTCATTGATCAAGTAGTTGTGTGCTACTTGGTGTGGTAGTGTACCACTGGATTGTAGTTGTGTACTACTATGGATAGACACAGTTGTGTTCTATTGAATGACATTGTTCTGATTGTCTTATAGACTATCAATAGTGTTGAAAATGATTATCAGCTAGATGGATGATTAATGTATTGATGGACAAAGATTCTCCAGACAGAAAATGGTCCAGAACATCTATTCTTCTAGGACATATGTCCAGATTAGAAGAATGGATTTTGTATCACTCCTTGAAGTAAGTGACTTATTCAGCATCATGTCTGATTACTCAGATGGAGTATGGTTTCGAGAAATGATGCAATTGATGTTGTCAAATGACACTGATAGTGATGATGGTGTTCGTATTCTAATCATGAAATAATCTGTACGACTATGTTGATGCTACCGGGATAATGGTATGTTTGTGCTCAAGACCATTACCTTCAATACCTCCCTAGCTAGGAGGGACTGTTGATATTATGGTAGCTGCGAGAGGTATTTACCTCCACGTGTAAACTTGACGAGAATAGAATATTCCGGGAAGTAAGAAGAAACCCTAATTAATTGGTTAAAACCCTAGAAGACAAGTCGACTCAAGAGAATGACTTGTATTAGGTTATTAGCCTCCAAGAGAAGAAGTCGGCTAAAGGAAATGTTATATACTAAAGAATTAGCACCTAGAATGAGAAGTTGGCCCAGACAGTCTGCCAGAAATAATATAAATACAGGAGGCCAGTCTTCATTCTGGCAAGTATTCTCATAACTGCAGAAACACACTTGTGCGCACTGTGGTTGGCCAGATTGTGCACAAGTTTGGAGGAAGAGTTGTTGTTGCAGCTGCTGCAACTAGCAAATTTCGGTTTGGCTTGGACTCTCTCTTGGTTATGGTTTGGACTCTCTGATTAGCTCTTGTTACTCTTGCTTGGTGCGCTATCCTTGGAGAAAGGTGCACCACCTGTGTTTGGCTATCTAGCCTAGGGTTTGCTTCCAAAATGATTCTCTGTCAAGGTTAAGGTGCTCGGGGGTGGCTTCGGCCTATGGTTGGGTGACAATATTGCAATATTGTCTATGGTTAAATGAGCACATCCATTATATTCTAACATTCCAGAGCTAAATAGGATGAGATAGTGCAACAAAATCCCAAGGATGAGAGCTACAGGTTGAGTGTGTTTCTCTAAAGAAAATAGTTCCCAGTGTGGTTAGCAAATCAATATCATAGCCTATTCAATGGCCAAGTTATCCATTGGGTCATCCAGAGCTAAAGACGATGAGATAGTGCAATAAACTAAAGTAGGATAAAGCACATGGAAAATTAGGCCATACATATTATTATTACATTTTTTTCAAAGTTCATCTATTACTAGCTATCTTTGTCATGACATATTTGTATAGTAGGATCTAGGAATATCTTTTTGAAAAACGTTATGTAGACATAAACTGGCGCTTTTATAATACAAATATAACCATTTGTGTTATATATATATATATATATATATATATATATATAACCACTTGCATTGTTTACTTTTCACATAAATCTTTTATATATAAAACCACTTGCATTGTTTACTTTTCACATAAATCTTTACACATTAATAACACTAGTACACATTAATGACACTAAACATTGTAAGACATTAATAACTCTATTGCAGACATTAATAACTCTACTTGCAATATTTGCTTTTCAAGAGAATCTTCACACATTAATAACACTAAACATTGTAAGGCATTAATAACACTATTTACAATATTCACTTTTCATATATGAAAAAGTTATTTAGTAAATTGAAATATTTACATTTGTCCAAGATATTCTCTTCACACATTAATAACACTAAACATTGTAAGGCATTAATAACACTATTTACAATATTTTCTTCACACATTAATAACACTAAACATTGTAAGGCATTAATAACACTATTTGCAATATTCACTTTTCATAGATTAAAAAATTATTTACTAAATTGAAATATTTACATTTGTCCAATAAAAGAGTACTTCTCAAGAAAAAAAGTTGAATTAAGAATAGACGTAATAGTCTCTTAATTAAGGTTGTAGCAAAATTGGGGAGACTTAATGGTCCTTTAGTGAGGTTGCATTGGCGGTGGGGAGATTGACATTTGCAATGATTGATATTACTTTTGGTAATCAATTTTAACAGTCTTGGTTTAATGTAGTGGACTTTTAAAATCTTAAGAAGTGGGAAAGTGTTGGGATTTATGCCATTTTCTATTCATTTTCTTATATAAGTAGCCTAAAAGCGGTCAACATGTGTTCCTATGAAGAAAAATACCACCATAACTATTATTCTAAGTAATTATGGAAGAAATCTCTAACTACTATATACCACCATAACTATTATTCTAAGTAATTATGAAAGAAATCTCTAACTACTATGAGGATTTATAGAGGTCTTAGGGGTATTGGAAAAGGAAGCTAGCATCTAATATAATTATCTTAAAAGTAACCCCACTTTAGCTAGAAAGTTGCTAGGATCTTAACCAATTATTAGAATCCTCTCCATCCACAAAAGAGGGAAAGATAATAATTAAAAGCCCCATGGTTGGATGGTTTTGTTATTCCCCAAGCCCACACTTTAAAATATAAAATCCCATCATATCAAACATGAAAAGTTAGGTGCAATTCTAGAGGTAATGCTCATTACCACCTCAATGTTCACCTCTCTCACTTCATAGCCGGTGCTTCTCTAGCTATAGGGGGATTCCTTAAAGGTTGCCTCTAATATGCAAGTTAATATTAAATGGTACACGAGTTGGTGTGACATATTAGACAACATAGAAAATTATAAGATAAATCAATGAAGAAGGGTGGATCCAATAGGATTGGTGTCTATCTTTTTAGATTATAGAGTCTTACATGAATCAAGTCTTGATGATGAAATGATGAAGAACTTAACAAGGCAATTCAAAGAAAAAACCCTTCCAATTTAAGATCTATCAAACCATGTACTAATATTAGATGAAGATATTGTAAATTGGTGAATCCTCATACACAACCACAAATAGCTCATGAACCATGTGAATAAAACAACCAACAATATAATTAATCAAAGTTTTCATAACAGAGAGTCTAATAACAATAGTTATTAAAATTTCAAATCTTACATCAAACAACAGAGGACTGCAAGAGCTTCCCTACTACATTTTCCTAGCTCAAACTCTCAAAAGATAAGCAAGCATCCCTATGGAAGATAGAGGAAGTTGATTCACAAATAATCTTTGGTTGCAACACTAGTATAATAATATGATCTATCAAACAAAGAGAAGTATGGACAACATTGCCACATCAAAATAATCCTCTAATCCCCCAAGATATAACACTTAATCCCAAGGCTTTAATTTCCAAGAATCCACCCTTTAGAAGAATTTCTCCTTCTAATTTCTATATTTACAATTCAACTCCAAAATGCTTAATATTTCTAAAAATTGATCACTTTGACAAAGTCAAACATGATCATCCTATTTTATATACGTGAACAATAATCTTCAAGCCCCTTGAAACAGGGCTCAACACTGCATCTCATAATTTTTTATTACTTCTTATAGTTATGTCCATAATTTACAGGCTTTCTCCATAATTCAAAGTCTTTTTTATATTGGCAATAATTCAAGTCATCCTTCATGATCTCCCTTGTGTCACATGTGACAATCCACCCAAGTGTACTATGATCCTTGACCATCTCCTTCATTAATTTATGCTTGAGCGAGTCACATTGCATGACATCATCTCCCAATTTGCTTATTGCCCATGAAATTTCAAGCGCAACAATGCACACCATGCATGCTAAAATGCACACCATTACCTCTAAGTGCATGTCTAGTAGAATATCAAGATACCTAGAGAAAGTATATCACATGGTGAATCATCTTGAATCTTAATATTATTCAATACTTCCCTAGGTTAAAGCACCAAATTTGTTAAAATGCCACTTTCACAGTTTTGCACTATTTGGAAAAATGCAGGCAGGCTACAGTAAAATGCACACAGAGGAAAAATAGTGGACTCAAGGTGTCTTTATCATTCCAAACATTCTCATGTGGTAATATTTCATCTCCCAATCCAAAAATATCAATTGTTACAAATTAATCGTGGCTACAAATTTAGTGTTTCAAATGAGCATGTTGTGGCCTTTTAAAATGCACGCCAAACCTCACATAAACACTTATTATAACAACTAAAGACATGAATGTATTTTTTCCCATCATGCATAATCCTAAATATTTAAGTTTCTCAATAATAACCCTTGATTCAAGTTAGAGATATGTGAAAATGGTTATGGGCATGTTTTTTGTCATTTTTAGGCAATCATAAACTAGTCTTTGCCAAAATGCACGTCGAGCCCAAATATGAATTAAAATGATAGAATGAAGTATGGATATGGAAAATTATAAGATAATTGACAATCCTACTTCTCATATTTCATTCGTCAATCCAAAATGTTCATGTTGTTACACAATAAGTGAAGTTTGCCTACCAAAAACTCTCTTTTAAATCAACCTAATATGGCTTTGAAAAATGCACACCACCTCTCATAGAAATATAATGGGTGAAATTTTAAAGATAATACATGATGTTTGTCACATGGTGATCAATCCTACACTTCCAAATTCCTCGGTACCATCCCTATATGCAAGTTATAAAACTGCAAAAATGGCACTTCCACAACCAGTAGGGCAATCTTGAGAGAAAGGTAATCAAGGGCTAATAAACATCCACAAAAGTTATTTAGGGGGAGCATGGTTATGATGTAATTTGATGTAATTGATATTTTCCATGCCTATAATCCTCACTTCTAGTTCAAAAGGACTTCTTGTTATAAGCTAAGAGGAAAGGCAACCCAAAACAAGAAAATGCAAAACTCGTTGACATGGTCTTGCAAAATGCACACCACTTTTGGTAGATGCATGATTGATGGAAAGTAAAGCATGATAGACATAGTATCTCATATGGTATACAACTTTGTATGCTCAAAGTTTATTCCATAGTGCTTAGGTGCATGCTATTGGTTTGCCAAAATGTCTATTTGCATGATTTTGACAATTCCTAGAAATGTAACATACCCTCACAAAAACACGCTCCTTGGCCGCATGCCTTGTCCAAATGCATTCCTCTAAATCGTGGAAAATGTTAACACACATATACTACTACTCGTGGAAACAAATTAATGAGAGATGTATGTGTTGGCCACATGCCATTTCTAAACACACTCCTCCCAATTGCAAAAACATGTTAACACACATATCTTTTTAATCATGTAAAAAAATTGAAGAGAGATGCACACCAATTGCTCCAAAAATGTCCCCCAAAGCTACAAAATGGAATTTTTTTCACTAAAATGTGTGTTCAATGCATGCCAAAATGCACTTCCCATGCTCAAGAAGCTAGCTAATGTGTTAAATTTTGCCAGGATGGTCTTAATAACCTAGTGAGTCACTCCATACCTTTATGTTCATGAAATTACCCATTTAGGCATTATTTTTATATTCCCCCTTTTAAGGTAGGATGATGAATTTCACCAACAATTATACACGAAAGCCCTAAAATTTTGACATGTCATTTCAAGGTCTAACAATGGCTCCATCTAGGGACAACAATACCCCTTGTGGGGCATCGATAGCTTGAGAATATCCATGGAAATCATCCGTGACTAAATATTCAACTTTGCTTCTACTCTTTTAAGTATATACATGCAATATCTAACTTGATCCAAATAATTTACTGATCATATTGAGGTGATTTGCAGAATTATGATGATGTGCTCTTTACCCAAAAACTCATAAACTAATGATTAACTTGCATAATAGTGAGATGACATAATAGAAAGTAAAAGAACTCAAAATAAATATGTAGATTGCATACATCACTTCATCTTCAAAGTCCCTTTATATAGCATGCTTGTTCTCCATCATTTAAAAAGACCAAATTACATTACAATATGCTTGAAAAGAGCCATTTTAATGGACTCTCTTTAATTCCATTACTCAAAACAACAAAATAAGTTCACCATTGAAATGTTGGACAATTGGTTGTCATTGATGTCAACCCTTAGAGATTGATGTCAACCCTTGAAGAAGTCTGGAAGCCCTAGAGATATGGTTGAGATTGATGGTGAGTTAGTTGTCATTGATAGAGTGGTTAGAGTCAGAAAATGTATTGGGTGCATTTGATGAAGTCTACATGAAGCCCTGGAGGTGTGGTTACGGTACCTGAAGATTGGTTCAGGAATATGAACATGAAGGACAATGTAAATGTAGGTAAGACACTCATAGATGGATAGTTCTTGTCGTGTCGTTTCCGGTAATAGGTGGTATTCCATGTGGTTCGTCACAGTTAGAAAGATATGGACTTGTGAAGTTGGAAGCCCCAAAGATGGGTTAAGAAGCCCCGAATTGGTTACAACATGGGTTAAGAAGCCCCTAATTGGTTTCAAGTCATTAATGAAAGGGTAAAGTGGTTGTAAAAAGAAAGTTCAAGAAGCCCTAAAGATAAGGAAAGAGGTTACTTAGAAAATATATATATACACCTCAATAAGTCACTCATAATTACATTCATACACACATTCTATTGAATATCTTCTTTGAGAGTAAGTGATTCTTATCTTAGGTAACCAAGGAGATTTGAGGCAAATTTTAGAGGAAATATGAAGTAAAGAAGGGAGAAATTCCAAGGGAGGATGAAGTCATGTGATGATGTGTTCTAAGGTATGTTATTTAAATGTCATCTTACCATGTTCGCTATAATGTTTTTTCTAGAATGATTCAGATAGCGAAAATTGGAGGAGGTTGAGAATACATGTCAAGGTACATGTAGTAAAAATTTCCTCTTCTGGGTCATTGTTTTTTTCTGAGATACACTTTGTGGAAAATAGGGTTTTGGCTAGTCCTGAAACTAGTCTCAAATAGGTGTTCCAGGTAAAATGGCCATAACTTCTTTATCGAGGATCAAAATTCAGTGAGACCAAATGAATTGGATAGAGTACAGTCTGTAGTATGTTGTGTAGGATTTTCAGATATACATATCAAACATTCAGCACGTGGAATGCTCTACACGTTCTCTCTCTACAATAAGACATAATTCAACAAGGTCTACCATTGTTTCTATAACTCCTTTTTCGGGATGTTCCGAGCAGTGAAACTTGGAGTAATTGTAGAGAAGATATTGAATAATATTGGGTACAAGTTTCAAACCTTTATTCATTACAGGTACTGAGTTATGCTTGTTGAAAGTTAGGGTTTGTGAATAATCCAAAAGCTAGTCCCGTGAGATTAAGGTAAAGTTTGATGAAGATGTTATTATCTTGTTGTTGAAGTTGAGGAAGGCATGAAGGTATGTGATCACATACACCAGGTATGTTATAGAGTTACATGTATGTTTATATGCATGTCTTTGGTATATTGTTGAGGCATTAGCACATGCTTGAGACACATACTAGGTGCATGGTTGAGGGATATACTTGGTATATGATCTTGGTTGTTTGGTACTTTGTTGAGGTACACCATGATGGTACTTGCTTGATATATCCTATGGTACATGGTGTATGGCATGATTGAGTGATATGGTATATGGTTGAGATACACTGTTGGTACATGGTATGTGTTATCACTCCAGGAAACTCTCCTAGGTTGTAAGTTAGAGATGCCTGGTAACTTAATCTTTTTAGAAACTATTTTCTCAATAATAGGTGTGGGTTTGGATCAAGATGAATATCTTAACCTCTGGATTGTATTCTCAAGACAGTCTTAGCTATATTCATGCAACACAAGGCCTTCAAGAGCTATTGTCAGATAGGTTTGTATAACAAATGGATAAGAAAACAAATCAGTTAACCAAAACGTACATAAACCATATATATGATGGGTCAACAAACTAGCAAAAGATGCTTGTGATTCTTGCTTAACAATCAAAAGTAAGATGACAATTACCATAGGATCATTACACAGAGACAAAAGAACTAATTCCACTCATAAGCATAGAGAAAGATGAAAGAAGGTCTGACAGTAACAAATGAAAGAAGCTTGCAGGATGATATATTAAAGAAAGTGTCTTTCATACAAAACAATAGCATATAGAACTCAAAATCGAACCTTTAGTTCATCTTCTACCTTTAGCTTTATAGCTTTACAATGTAATTTTGAGATCCTAAAAGCATGGATCAGATATGCTAAAGATAGAAAGTCAAAATTTAGTTTGCAAAAGATAAGGAATGATCCTCAAAATGAGGTCAATCCAACATTTCATGGTCTTCATATCTTGTAGAGTCATTGTGCAGTGCAGAATAGCCTTCCAAGTCGGAGTGATGGGTGTCTCTGGTCACGAGGAATAGCCTTCAAATTAGAGATTGATGACTCAGGAATACAATTAGAGATTATGAGATGTGCAAAAGAAATCAATCACACTTTCACTTGAAATAGGTTCCAAAACCAACAGCCTTTCTAATCTTTATGTACCAAAAATGGATCTTGAAGCTAAATATATAATTCATCATCCAACCATCATGAGTGTTTTCAAAATGGATCTTGAAACTGAATATATAATTCATCATCCATCCATCATGAGTGTTTTCAAATGATTTGGATCAGAAAAACCTCGATCTGTGCAAAATTTAGCTTCCTCTGTCCAGTTACAGGTTTCGGTGGTTAACATAGAAGACTTTTGGGTGATTTAACTACCGAAAGCTCTGCTTTTGGTGGTTAATGAACAATCGTCCTGTTCGCCTAAGCCACTGAAAACTTAGCTTTGAAAAAACTTCAAAATTTGCAAAAATGATTACCTTGATGCTTTGCTGAGTGTTCAAGGTCTTTTGGACGATGCAGCTCTTCTTCGTGCAGATTTGTGAACTTCAAATTGCTGTGTGGAATACTGTGGTATATCTACCATTGTTGTAGCTAAGTCAGCTAGAGTTTCCAAACCTGTTTTCTCCTGTGTTGGCGATTGAGAATATTTTAATTTCAGCCTCAGAATTCTAAGCTGCCTTTACAACTTCATGTTCTCCCTTATTAGCACCCTGTTCCTGTCCTTGATTTTATCATGCTTTTCTTTGAGACTTTGGTTTATGTTGAAAAGTTCTGCATTTCTTTTAGTCAAGTCTGTATTTGCCTTTTTAATAACTCTTTCTAAGACTTCCATCTCATAGACTTGTTGCAAGAGTTTATTGATTTTCCGTGCCTTAGATGTTTTAGGCTTGCTTGAAGAAGCTTTTTCCAATCGTTGACTGTGTGTCTCTGGAGGAGTTGGTGAGGGCAAGTTGGGATGATCTTCTACAACTTGTTCAGCTTGTTCATCACCTTGTGTCTCTGCTAACTTCTGCTCTGGCTCTGAGTCACTGTATGGTAAGTTTAAAGGGTTACTTCCTTCGGCAAGGTCCTTGGTCTGCTCACCCTCAAACTGTAACTTTCTTTTGGTTATTTTTCTTTTAGCAGAGGATGAATCTATCGGTTCTCTTGGTGGTGAGATACCCTTCCGTTTTCTATGACTTCTTTTAGGAGTAATGGTCTTCTTAGTGGCAACTTTTTTACCCTTCTCCTCCTGTTGCCAATTAGTCTGGAATTCATTCCAGAAGAGGAAGTAGTTCCAATCTACCTGCCTTTTCTTCAATGACTCTTTGATGATGAGAGTAATGAGTCCTTGATGAGACAATCTACTTGCCACCTTAGTGGGCTTGGCCTTGACCTGCCTAGCCATTTTTGTGAGGGCTTTGTGCAAGTAAAATGGCAAATTGATAGGAGATCTCTCTGTGAAGTGATTTAAAAGTTTGAAGTGGTAAAACATGACTCTGTTGTATCTACCTTCACAGGTGATATAAACAAATATTGCCTTCAGGAGAGATTGCCACTTAGGTTCCAGATAAGACATTGGTATGTCTTTTTTCCATATAAGATCTTTGTGCAGAGGCTGTAGGTAGGATATAAACTCAATGTTTGAAGGCACAGTTGATTTGAACTAGCAATCGCTTGTTTTGGGGAGACCAATGAACTTAGCTATGGCTACCTCATCAACCACAAACTGCTCCTTTCCCACTGTTGTTGTTCTTCCATCATATGAGATAGAAAAGGTTTTGGACACCTGCTGGTGAAAATCTGCCCGTTTTTCACAATATGCATAGACTCCAGTTTGCTTGAAGAACTCGGCCACCTCAGGGTGCACCTCAAGGTACCAAACTCCATCGAATTCATCCCTTAGAACTGGCCCTGCTTTCGGCATTTAGTAAATGCTGACTATACTTGCGATTTAGGAAAAACTTCGTGCTAGGGAGACAAAGACTCTATGATTTAGGGTGACAAGGAGTATGACTCAGAGAAAAATAAACGAGACAAGGTGACTTAGAGTTCTAATCGCAAAGCTCAATCACTGACCGAATTTAGAAAACAGACTGACTGAATACAAGCCGAAAATTTCGAGTTTCGGTGAGATGTACAATTAAATTGAAACAGTATGGGATTTGAACTACCTGATGACTCGACTTGGATCGATTGGTATGACAATTGACTTGATAACGATCCGTTGAACTCGAATTCCACTCAGAAGTTACCACAAAAACGGGATTATGGTATCTGAATATGCGTTTGCTTGATGAAATCACGGGCTCAAGACTGTCACAATGACTCCCGGATTCGAATTAATAATAAATGGAGATCAAATCTGAGATTAATCGGGGTCATAATGGCTCTGTGTCCTCGTGACTGGAGATAGTGAGGGGCTATGTGACTAATCATTTCTATTAGTCAGAAACATGCATGAGTTTATGTGTCTTTGCTGAGCCTTAATTTTGAAATGACAAATGTAGTTAAAAGGACAACAGGGTATCAATCTTCTGATAGATACAACAAGAACATGCATACCTTACCACCTCCATGGACTTTCGGTGGTTATGTCTTCATGATTACGCCAAATGACAACTGGCTCGTGCGAAAGCACGGGCTTTTCATTTTTCCCATTGAAATCTTTTTGGTAGTTAACTGCACTTTTGCCTTTCCCTCTTAACTTCCGAGAACGTAGGCTTTCGGTGGTTAATGAGCGCGTTTCAGGCTCGCCTAAACCACTGAAACCTGAGATTCTGTCTTTTGCTTGACCAAACCAAATCAAAAGTTCTTTTTGAGTTTATTTACAGAAAATAGACTCTTTAACCTACCCACAAAAATTTAGAAATAAATTTTGGACCACAATCTATCACCTAAAAAGAAAAATCTCCACCAATTTATTTGAGGAGATAACATTGGCTCCTATTGGGGATGAATGCCTCCCTGTGAGGTTTCAAGAACCACAGAACAAATGCCTTTCCTAAAAAAGAAAACTAAAAACTATCTTCTAGTGTTTCCATTGGGCATGGAGTTATTCTGTAAAAATAAAGACTAAAACAAAAATTACAATGACCAGGCTTCACAGCCTTAGACAAAATAGAGTTTCAGAAATCGCCCGTTGACTGGGCCATCGAACATTTCTTCACATCCTAGATTCTGCAGAATGAATGTGTTGTTGTGATGTACTTGAGTTATCATGAAAGGGCTGGTCCACAAAGAATAAAACTTATTATGTTTGCCTTTATCGTGTTTGAGAGCATCCCATTTCAGAACCCAATCACCAACCTGAAAATTATCCACCTTTGTCTTTCTTTCAAAAGTATCTTTGATCTTCTTTTGATGAGCCTCTGATCTATCCACTAACTGTTTGTGGGCCTGCTGCAGTTCCACCAAATCAAGCATTCTGTTAGCAACATTTCTTGTTCTAGGCGCAAAAGTATTCGGGTCTGCAAGTCGCACGAGAAGCGCCCGAGCGCAACATGGAAAAAATCTCGTTTTGAGGCTTCCAATCAAGCGAGCGGGTGGAATTACGATGTCAGCAGCCCGGATCCATCCATAAGAGGAGATCAACGGTCATCGGAATATCGGGGCTAGCAAGTTAACCGATGTATACGTCAAAGAAAGCGACTTTATGCTGAGACTAAATCTGGGTCGTCCGATCCCGCGTCACATAGTGCGAGATCTAGTCGGCATATCGACAGTCGGGAGTTAGAAGGGTGAAAGTCCCTCATCATCTCACATCCTGAAACCTCGAACCCCGGAGTGTCGAAAGTGCCCAGAGGCGGGCCCGCAGTATCGCGAAGCAGCCTCAGCCGTTCATCCACAGGAGACACCTGGCGCGCGATTAGGCTCCTCTCCTTTTCGCCCATCGCGACTTCGAAATACAAAAGAGTAGCCTGTCATATTCCCGATGCGCGAGGTGCCGGGAGAGTCCAGGACCCAGGCCCGCAGCATCACCAAGTAAGTTTAGGGCCGTCAGATCTAAGAGGGACGCGTGGCGCCAAATTAGGCGATCTCGACATTTCGTTCATCACAGATATGAATAAGCAAGGATTAACTCCTTCCATTTGTGAACGCTGAAAGCGTTTTGGGAATAGACACAGGGTCGCAGCCCGTGGTCACTTGGGAAAGAAAGGAGCCGTGAAAAAGGGGCCAAAGGCGTCGAGTCTAGTTGCTAAAAGGATCATCGTGATCTCCATGCGCCATCTGATCCGACCTTGATCCTGGTTTTCGCCTGGAGTAAATGAAGATGAGAAGGGGTGGTTGAAACCTCTCCTCAGGCATTAAGTGAAAAGTATGGATAATCTGGCAGGCGGTCTAATCGAGAGGGTCCTGTGTACCCTTTTTTCTAAAGAAGCCATGTCGAGTCTTCGACCAGCCGGAGGAAGTCTGCACACGCTAGCCCGACACTTAATGGCTCAGCTACTCCTCCTGTAGGAGACATGTGTAGTTAAGGTGGCGTTTGACAAAGAATACCCGTTCGAATTCGGCTGAAAGTACACCAAGCCATGGATGACTGAGAACGTCATTGTTAGGTGAATTTTCTGAGTATATAGACTCAGTCTTTGTATTTTGTAAAGCATCGATGGTAGAGCACAACTCCTGATTGTAAAGTTTTAGCAGACATTCTAGTTTTCTGGTCATGCATCTGTATATGAGATTTTTTATTTTATAACAGACAGTCTTCTTACTCCATATAAGTTTTCATCTTGTGCTAAGAGAGTTCGTGATCGACTGATTTGCACAAATTATGGCAATTCTATTTTTATAAAGGATTTATTGTGGCATTATTGTTTTCTCTGGTTTTTTGCGTTTGAACGTAGGAGGATCTTGCGTTTAGATGTCTTCTTCCACAGTTTGTTAGGAACCTCATGTTTACGACAGACCTTTTCATCTCTCTGATACAAGTCTTCCCCCTACTCACCCTTACTACAACTCACTGTCTGAAGTTACCTAAGACCTCACTTGCCCATGCATGCCTGGCCTAGTTCCGGAGTTAAGACCACATCGTTTGAGTTAACCTCCATCTGATCA